>WAAF01004000.1:4563-18621 GCA_013400475.1 Tricholaema leucomelas | reverse complement strand
ATTCTATTCTATTCTATTCTATTCTATTCTCTGCTGTGATTCACTTTCCTCTATCATCACTCCCCAAAGCAAATTACAGAAGTACCAATGTGTGGTTAAGGTGTCCAGCAGTGCTTAAGGTGCATGAAAATGCTTTCATAGCACTTTCTACACCTCAGGTGAACTACCTACCAGCTTCACCCCAAGCTTGGTGCATCTCTCATGGTTACAGCAGCAGTTGATAAAATACTGAAGCTTTCTGCCCAAGTACAGAGACCCTGAGGACAGAGCAGGCTGAGTTAGAGATAGCTTGTTCTTTTTTGTTATAAAACAAAACAATCAAGTATTTGTGTTGTACTTTTTTATTTGCTTTGTCTTATCTTGTGTTACAGCATTAAACTAAGAGATATTTTTAATCTCAAAGCTTTCAAATTCTGGCACCTCACAGTGTTCTATAGTCTATAGCTCAGCTCAGCATTGTTGGGAATGCCTAACTTCAGCACTTACATAAGTTTAAAAATATGAGTCCTAATGGGCTTCAAAGCTTGCATATGAAGCTGGGCAGGAGAAGGGCTGTACAGGCCATGAAGCTTCTGAAGAACTTGTTAAGAAATGTTGGGAGCAACCCTTCCTGAAAAAAAGTGGCTGAGTGTTAGTCGTAGGTCTAAGCACAAATCTTCCTGGGACTGCTGCATGGACATGAGTGTCCTCACACTGAGCACAGCAGCAGAGACAGTACCATAGAGGAGTACTGGAAAGGAATCTGTATGAAATCTGCCAAAGTAGAGAGGACAGGAAAAGAAAGGCTCTAAGAGCATTTTCTAAAGTCCTCCCAGATCCACTGTCAGGGTTAAACAAGGAGGATAATTTCATCACTAAGAAAATTATGTAAATAAGTAGGCTCGTGATTCTTTTGTGACCCTGTACAACAATTACAGATACCTTACAAATCATAAAATTGTTTAGGTTGGAAAAGACCTTTTAGGGTGATTGTCTTCAACTGTAAACCTACCACTGCCAAGTCCATCACTAAACATCTCTCCAAGTGCCACATCTATGTGTCTTTATCGCCACCACTTCCCTGGACAGCCTGTTCAATGCTTTACAAACCTTTTGGTGAATTAAGTTTTCCTAATATCCAACCTAAACTTTCCCTGGCACAACCTGAGGACATTTCCTCTCCTCTTGTCACTTTTTACTTGAGAGAAGAGACTGACCCCCACATCACTACAGCCTCCTTTCAAGTAGTTGTAAAGAGTAATAAGATCTCCCCTCAGCCTCCTTCAATCCCAGTTCCTTCAGCTACTCCTAAGATATGCACTCTAGATTCTTCACTAGCTTTGTTACTCTTCTCTGGATGCACTCCAGCACCTCAGTGTCCTTGTAGTGCAGGGCAGTGACGAGAAAGAACAAACTTCAAGTAAGACAGGAACTGGAATCATAGAATCATAGAATCATAGAATGGTTTAGGTTGGAAGGGACCTCAAGGATCATCCAGCTCCAACCCCCTGCCATAGGCAGGGACACCTCCCACTAGAGCAGGTTGCTCAAGGCCTCATCCAGCCTGGCTTTAAACGCCTCCAGGGAGGAAGCATCCACAACCTCCCTGGGCAACCTGTGCCAGTGTCTTACCACCCTCACTGTAAAGAACTTCCTCCTAACATCCAGTTGGAATCTCCCCTCTTCCAGCTTAAACCCATTGAAATCCAAAAGCTATGAATCCTAGAAAAAGACAGAAATTGATTAGATTTAGACAGAAAATAGCAATGGACAACCTAAACAATCTCCTGACCAAGCAGACTACACAAAAATAGATAACTGGAACCAGAACAAGAAATGCTGCTCTTCTTCTGTGCAAGTGCTGGAAGTTTAAAAACTTAGTTGAGGACATGGCAATGTATAACTTTAAAGGAGCACACTGATAGAAGTGGTTTTAGGAAATACTGAGAAGGAATTGCATTGAAGCCTCTCCAATACCTGATGACAGAAAGAGATGAGAAGGCTACGGTTAGAAAACAAATAGCAAATAAACCAGGAAATGCCATTATACCATTGTACAAATCCATCATGCATCCCTCTTTTAACTCTGTGTAATTTGGTATAGACTGTACTTTGAAAAGAGAATAGAGAGAAAGCCAAGAAATAAGATGGCTTGGTACCATTCCTGCACAGGAGAGATTTAATACAACGGAGATTTTGAGGTCAGGGGGAAAAGAGAAAGGAAAATAGTTCAGGCTGAATTTGATAGAGGTCTGTCAAGATCTTCAATGGAATGAGTGCCTTAGTTCTCAAAACTGCTTTGTATTGTTTGTCCTTGTGCTATCTGGCAAGATGCAATATTACAAGCATTCACAGCCTCTTAGGGAGGCAACAGGTAGAAATAAAACAAAATGTAAAACTCCAGCTGCCCAAGGGCACCAAGGAGATTAAATTGTCCTTGTGTTTTAAGGGGCTTCCATAATTGCAACATACTTTTTGTATACAACACATTAATGAGTTTAGAAGCTTATTTGCCACTAAATGAAAATGCACCACTATCAACTTAGAAATCTGTTCTGTAGAGAAGTCCAGACACCAGATTTAGAGTAAGATAACACAATAAATAGAGAAGAATTTGAACCAGTATAAAATGTGATAGGCAATGACAAGATTTGGCATATTAGCATTACTGAGTGGCTTCTTTGACATGCTGTCCAGTCCCCACACTTAAAGAATTAGCAACATTGTCCAGTGTCGGGTATGTCCTGGAGGAATTTATAGCAAGAATCAATAGCCAAGACTGGAGTGAGAAGAGATCAAAAATGGAGTTGAGATTTTTCCTTTTTAAGAAGATGCAAGCAGGAGTTTAAGCCATTATTTGCTAAGGCACCAAATAGCACCAGCAAACACTATCCCAATGTCATTCTCTCTGACAATAACTTCCTCCTAACATCCAGCCTAGACCTCCCCCAGCACAACTTGAGGCTGTGTCCCCTTATTCTCTTGCTGGTTGCCTGGCAGAAGAGACCAACCCCACCTGGCTACAGCCTCCCTTCAGGGAGTTGTGGACAGCAGTGAGGTCACCCCTGAGCCTCCTCTTCTCCAGGCTAAACAACCCCAGCTCCCTCAGCCTCTCATCGATTTTGTGTTCCAGGCCCCTCACCAGCTTTGTTGCCCTTCTCTGGACACCTTCCAGTCTCTCAACATCTCTCTTGAATTGAGGAGCCCAGAACTGGACACAGCACTCAAGGTGTGGCCTGACCACTGCTGAATAAACGGGAAAAATAACCTCCCTTGTCCTACTGGCCACACTGTTCCTGAGCCAAGCCAGGATAATATTGGCTCTCCTGACCACCTGGGCACACTGCTGGCTCATGTTCAGCTACTCTCTACCAGTTCCCACAGGTCCCTTTCTGCCTGGCTGCTCTCCAGCCACTCTGTCTCCAGCCTGTAGTGGTGCTTGGGGTTGTTGTGGTCAAAGTGTAGAACCCTGCACTTGGCCTTGTTAAATCTCATCCCATTGGCCTCTGCCCACCCATCCAGCCTATCAAGGTCTTTCTGCAGGGCTCTCCTACCCTCCAACAGATCCACACCTGCTCCTAGCTTGGTGTCATCTGCAAACTTACCGATGCTGGACTCAGTCTCCTGGTCCAGATCATTGATAAAGATATTGAACAGGACTGGGCCCAGCACTGATCCTTGGGGGACACTTTAGTGACCACTTAGTCACTGTCTTGTGGCTTGAGTGTGAAATACTCCTGGGCAGCTCTGTTCAGTGCTTGAGTATAATTTTAAAACTTTTTGTTTTCACTGATTTCTGCCTACATCAAATTCATATTATTATTTTAGGTTTCTTTCTTTAAAACTCACTGCAGCTTCATTTAGGATCTTAAAATATTATGTAAGCCACATCCTGGACAACATGAAAATAACTTTTCACCGTCTTCTACATAAAACAGCCTCTCTGAGCTACCAAACTTTCTTCCTAAGGACATTATTTCTGATCCAGAATTTCACTCCTTGATATTAAAACTGTTCTGATTGCACCAAATGTAGTGCCACACCCACTAAAACTGACCTCAACTCTTTTCCCAATGTACTCCAGATATTTTTTACTGGAACATGCTAGGAAGTTACACACTATCATTCTAATAGGCATGAGTATGCTTTTCATAATTCCTGATAGCATTGCACTTAACAAACTGGTTTGGTACATCTATGTAAGCAATTTAATTTGCCTTCTGTTTCCCACTCCAAGTCATTTCTTTGCTTTTAACAAATAGACAGAATTGTAACATATATGCCTGCCAAAGCTTTCACATGGTACTGTTGCCTATCATCCCATTCAGAAGTGTTTCTTAAAGAAACCAACACAGTGTTAGCCCTGCTGGTGACCATCTACAGGATATTTCAACCAGAATGCCATGTATACAGGATATTCTGTTTTAATAGAAAAAATATTCACCATCTGAAATCCTATCTGCTTAGTCATGCCATTAGACAGAAAGGCAAGTAAGGTAGTCTGCTTTCAACTGAGAGTTACAAAAGTACTCATGACTTCCTTGGGAAAGAAAGATAATAGACATTTGCAGGGAAAAAAATAAGTAGGGCATCTATTGCTTCTACATGTTTAATTTTATTTGATTTACTCTACTTAACTTTTTCCTTTGTTGGCAAAAACATCCATAGCTGTTGCTAATGCTGTTTGCCAGCGTCTCCATCTGCATCTCTGGTTACTTCGTGGATTTGTACTCTTAGCATTTGCAGAATTCTGCTTGCATCTTCTGAATTCTGATGGAAAATTTTGCTCTTTGGTGAGAGTGACAATGTGAAGATATTCACAGAAACATGAAGGTATTCGCATTGTGGATGACATTTTCCTGTAATCAAACACACCTGAGCCCAGTTCCCTTTCAGGGTCGGCGCAATCCCAGGCACAGATACAGGCTGGGTGGTGAATGGCTGGAGAGCAGCCCTGAGGAAAAGGACCTGGGGGTCTGGGTCGACGAGAAGCTCAACATGAGCCGGCAGTGTGCACATGCAGCCCAGACAGCAACCCTGTGCTGGGCTGCAGCAAGAGAAGTGTGGCCAGCAGGGCAAGGGAGGGGATTCTCCCCCTTTACTCTGCTCTCATCAGACCCCACCTGGAGTACTGTGTGCAGTTCTGGAGCCCCCAACACAAGAAGGACATGGAACTGCTGGAGCGAGTCCAGAGGAGAGCCACGAATATGCTCAGAGGGCTGCAGCAGCTCTGCTGTGAGGACAGGCTGAGAGAGTTGGGGCTCTGCAGCCTGGAGAAGAGAAGGCTTTGAGGAGACCTTATAGTGGCTTTCCAGTATCTGAAGGGAGCCTACAGGAAGGCTGGGGCTGGGGAGGGACTATTTACAAGGTCTAATAATGTCAGGATGAGGGGGAATGGGTTTAAGCTGGAGGAGGGGAGATTCCAACTGGATGTTAGGAGGAAGTTCTTTACAGTGAGGGTGGTAAGACACTGGCACAGGTTGCCCAGGGAGGTTGTGGATGCTTCCTCCCTGGAGGTGTTTAAGGCCAGGCTGGATGAGGCCTTGAGCAGCCTGCTCTAGTGGGAGGTGTCCCTGCCTATGGCAGGGGGTTGGAGCTGGATGATCCTTGAGGTCCCTTCCAACCTAAACCATTCTATGATTCTATGATTCTATGGTCTTGATGATCACTGTCAAACATAAAGTAATGCTTGTCTCATCACTAGAGGTCTTGGATATACTGTACACACATGCATTGTGGCTTTGTCAGTAATACCAAATCCCCTTTTGGAGAGTTTCGATTCATCTGGGGTTGCAATTTTGCCATTCAGTTTATTTTCATAAAATCACAGAATCAATCAGGTTGGAAGAGACCTTCAAGAGCATCCAGTCCAACCTAGCACCCAGCTCTATCCAATCAACAAGACCATGGCACTAACTGTCTCAGCTAGGCAGAGCTGCTCCAGCCCTCTGAGCATCCTCATGGCCCTTCTCTGGACATGTTCCAGCATCTCCACATCCTTCTTGTAATAGGGGCTCCAGAACTGGATGCAGTACTCCAGGTGGGGTCTCACCAGAGCACAGTAGAGGGGGAGAATCACCTCCACCTGCTGGCCACACTTCTCTGTAGCCAACAGGCTCTGGTTGGCTTTCAGGGCTGAAAGTGCACACTGCTGGCTCATGTTGAGCTTCTCACCCACCAGCACTTCCAAGTCACTCTCCTCAGGGCTGCTCTCCAGCCACTCACTGCCCAGCCTGGATTTGTGCTTGGGATTGCCTTGACCCAGATGCAGGACCTTACACTTTTTCTGTTCTATTCAAAGGCCTTAAAAAAAATATGCCATTAGTTTAGACAGGAGTTTTGAAGAATTAAGACACTTCTAATGTTTCTTCTCCAAATACACCATTTATCTGAGCACAAACTAGTCTAGCATCAGTTATTCTCATGTGTCTTCCTCAGCCAGAATTTCCCTGATTCCTGAAAGCCTAATACATAGTAGCTGTTTATCATGGGATATTTTCCCCCATCATACCAATGTAGAAAGCTCCCAGTGGCTCTTGAATGCATATTTTCATTAAAGATCTAGTAGACTGCTCACACTCCAAAGCCCATTAAGGCTTTGCTATTTTTTTAAGTAAAAGTGATTGACATATCCAATTTCCTTTACAATTAATTGGGATCATAATGCACTATTGTGAAGCCAAATTTCATGTTTGTTGTTTTTTTAACATATTCATTACAATCCATCATTTTATGCACAGTTGGGGCTCTTCATCCTGGAGAGGAGAAAGCTTCAAGGAGACCTTCCAGTATCTGAAGGGGGCCTACAGAAAGGCTGGGGAGGGACTATTTATATGGTCTTGTAATGACAGGACAAAGGGTAATGAGTTTAAACTTGAAAAGGAGAAATTTAAACTAGATGTTAGGAAGAAGTTCTTTCTAGTGAGGTGTGATGGTTTGCATGTTACTTGCCCCCCCCACACACACACTCACATAAGCCTATGAGTGGAGTAGACATCACCATTGTTTTCTTCCCATAGCCTGTAATCTAATTCTTCTCACCAGATCTTTCTAGCTAGCTTCAAACTAGCACATGAGGGTGGTGAAACACTGGAACAGGTTGCCCAGAGAGGTTGTGGATGCTCCCTCCCTGGAGGTGTTCAAGGCCAGGTTGGATGAGGCCTTGAGCAACCTGTTCTAGTGGGAGGTGTCCCTGCCTGCCTATGGCAGGAGGTTGGAACTGGATGATCTTTGAGGTCCATTCCAACCTAAATCATTCTATGTTCCATCATTAACCATCCTGCCCTTCAGTTCACTATCTGGTCATTGCAGAGCAACCCAAGAGGCAAGAACTGTGAAACCAAAGATGTTATAAGTCTCTCACCAGTACTCTGGTTACAATTACTTTTTTTGTAACTCCCCATAATGGGAATATCCTCCTGGAGTAGTTTATCTATGGTTAAACAGAGTACAGTGTAACTAGTTTGAGTAAGAAATAAGACTCTGTTCAGCCTGTCTCCTTCAGTTTCCTTGAAGAGCCCCTCCCTAGGTAATTGTGTCCATTTGCTCATTAATGGGATTGTCATTGACTGGTGTACACAGCCAAAGAGTTTCTTCAGATGATGGTTTTCTTACAAAAGGTTGTGCTTAGAAAAATCAATATCCCAGGAAAAAACCTCCAACATTTTCCATTATATAGAGAGGAGATTCCATTTGCTTTATTTTATCTTGTATCCCAGCCACAGACAGATGGGCACTGAAATCAGGTGGGCTACCTGCTTTCATCGATCTCTGCCAGTAATTCTAATTACAATATGCCAGTCCTTGCTTTGGTTCCTTAACCCAGAAGAAAGATTTTTTTAGGACAGGGCCATGGACATGCTCAGAGGGCTGGAGCGGTTCTGCTATGAGGACAGACTGAAAGAGTTGGGGCTGTGCAGGCTGGAGAAGAGGAGGCTCCCAGGTGACCTTCTTGTGGCCTTCCAGTATCTGAAAGGGGACATAAAAAAAAGCTGGGGAGGGACTTTTTAGGCCATCAGGGAGTGACAGGACTAGAGGGAATGGAACAAAGCTGGAGATGGGTAGGTTCAGAGTGGACATGAGGAGGAAGTTGTTCAGTATGAGAGTGATGAGAGCCTGGAATGGGTTGCCCAGGAAGGTGGTTGAGGCCCCATGCCTGGAGATGTTTAAAGCCAGGACGGATGAGACTGTGGGCAGCCCGATCTAGGGTAGGGTGTCCCTGGCCATGGCAGGGGAGTTGGAACTAGATGATCCTTGTGGTCCCTTCCAACCCTGACTGATTCTATGATTCTATGACTGCTTGCCTTGTTTTTAAATCAGCTATGAAACACAGAGTTCTCTCTACATCTTGCCCTTTTTCCACCCCAATTTTTGCATCAAAGCCACACCTCTTCAGCCTTTCCACTGAGTTTGTGAAACTCAACCAAAAAAAATCTGTGAACCGTTTAGCCTACTGCAGTAAGAGACATATTTATGCATGTAGGCTTTCCCTTCTCATGTAGAATAGAATAGAATAGAATAGAATAGAATAGAATAGAATAGAATCAACCAGGTTGGAAGAGACCTCCAAGATCATCCAGTCCAACCTATCACCCAGCCCTATCCAGTCAACTAGACCATGGCACTAAGTGCCTCATCCAGTCTTTTCCTGGGTGTGGGAAGCTGGACAGGGGTATAAGCCTATATACCATAAAATCAGACTAGCTTTTCCATCTGAACAAATAATTGTGGCTCTAGCACAAGTGTGCTTGAGAAAAAACATCATGAATGATATCAGTGGTCAAATGAGGCATCAAAATCAGTTATCTCTCACCCAGAAAGTTGGATTTGAGTGTAAGCCAAATCATGGGAGCATATATAATTTCTACTGATGTTTGCTATATCAAGAAGCAATGGGCCATGTGTATGGCTTTGCAAAGTTTAAGTGGGAGAGAAGCTTCCTATGAAAATGTTGATTGCAATCACAACCCAAAACACAGGCTGCCAAAGCTCCTAGTGAACACACTGAGCCTCTCGCCTTCTTGCTCCATACTCATAGACAGATTCTGCATTGTATGTGTATCCTACATCTAGATCATGGGTTTCCCTCATCAACTTGTAACTACTCACACTGCCTCTGCCCCCCTTGTATGCTTAGAAAACACGCAGGAGGAAACCTCTTCACATAACTGCAGACCTCACCTCAAGACACTCTCAGGTGAATCATAGAATCAACCAGGTTGGAAGAGACCTCCAAAGTCACCCTGTCCAACCTATCACTCAGCCCTATCCAGTCAACTAGACCATGGCACTAAGTGCCTCATCCAAGCTTTGCTTCAGCACCTCCAGAGATGGCAACTCCACCACCACTCTAGGCAGCTCATTCCAATACCAGTCACTCTCTCTGGTATGAATTTCCTCCTGACATCCAGCCTAGACCTCCCCCGGCACAACTTGAGACTATGTCCCCTTGTTCTATTGCTGGTTGCCTGGGAGGAGAGACCAACCCCCACCTGGCTACAACCTCCCTTCAGGTAGTTGTAGAGGTCACCCCTGAGCCTCCTCTTCTCTGCATGCCTCACAGCTGGCCAAAATCTATTCAACCCAGGGCTACATCACAGCTCAAAGAGGGAAAGCAAAGCCAAGCTCATCAAGCCCTTGCAGAGGGCAGGAGGCTGTGTGGCTGTTAAAGAAGGTTACAGTAGGCTTGCACTCTTCAGGAGAGAAATACAAATAACTCCTTAGGAGTGTAAATAAAGCACACTCAAATATGCCTGTCTGAAACTCTGGCTCATCACTCTTCTTTCTGTTTCTCACTCAGAGGATCACTAGCACCTGAAAACACTCTTAGGCCAAGGAAACCAAAACCACATGGGAGCATGGTCCACACAGGCATTTTCCTTCCTGTCACTTGGTGTAATTCAGTATGTGAGTTGCAAATACAAAATATAAACAAGAGAGAGGAACCAGAGGCCAACAACAGAGTTCTCAAACCTTCCTACTCAGTGTAAAATACCAATCCTCTACAGACACCACCCATTTCTCCATTTTTTTTAGCTTAACCAGAACTGGTTCTTTGTGGATCTTAACTCAGGGAAAAATGAGGGCAAAAATAGCATCGTTAAACACTTGTTAGACTGTAGAAATATATCACTCAGTGCCTCACTGCATGTTATGCGATTTAAGAGGCAAGTTTTTCCCATCTCATAGTTCTCGTGCTGTGAATCCCTTCTTTCCTTTTTCTTCTCAGGATCATTTTCTCCAATGACTTTGTTCTTCTTTAACACTTTTTAAATACAGTTATGAGAGGCCTGGAACACAGCCCTGTGAGGACAGGCTGAGGGAGCTGGGGGTGTTTAGCCTGGAGAGGAGGAGGTTCAGGGGTGACCTCATTGCTGTCTAAAACTACCTGAAGGGAGACTGTAGTCAAGTGGGGGTTGGTCTCTTCTGCCAGGCAAGCAGCAACAGAACAAGGGGACACAGTCTCAAGTTGTGCTGAGGGAGGTCTAGGCTGGATGTTAGGAGGAAGTTCTTGCCAGGGACATTGGAATGGACTGCCCAGGGAGGTGGTGGAGTTGCTGTCCCTGGAGGTGTTGAAGAGCTTGGCTGAGGCACTTAGTGCCACGGTCTGGTTGGTTGGCTAGAGCTGGGTGCTAGGTTGGCCTGGATGATTTTGGAGGTCTCTTCCAACCTGGTTGGTTCTACGATTCTATGAAATATATAGGTATGTATTTAAATGTATCTTTGTTATTGCTGTTCTCATCCATGTTACAAATGCAAATTAATTTTTTCCAGTGTATTCATGCAGCATTCCAAGGAATAAAGAACTGTCCTCTAGCTTCTTGTTATTCCCATGTCCCAGCATACACAAAATTGCTGCAGCTTTGCAGGTTTTCCTGAAAATTGACAAATGAGGCCCTGGAGCTGAACAAATGGAAAATACACCATGAGCCACATCTGAAGTGTTGCCTTTCCTTCAGTTCATTATAAAACCCAGTGAGTGCTGGCTCTTTCACAGCATGGCACTGAACAGCAGGAGACAGTGATGTTAAGGTATCTCTGGAGTAGTTGCTTAAATAGTGATCTGTTTTCTTCTTTTTCATGGTGCAGCACCTGGTTCTTCTGCACAAGGTGAAGCTGGGAGGGTTGTTGCATAGGATCACACTGTCCTACATGTAGAGATTTTTTACTAACAGTTATGGCATCTTCCAAATCAACTGCTTCAGTAATTGCACCACTGCCTGTTTGCACAGGTTGCTCACTTGGTATTCACCAAATCCCTCCAAAATCCATGCAGAGCTGTTAAAGCTTTCATTATACACCAAGGCAACCAAGTGAACAGAGAAATGGCTGCAAAAGCTACTTGCTCTTTTGGCTACTCCCTTTCTGCAGAAGAGCTCATCTGCAGATTTATCACTGGAAAAAAAAACTAAGACAGAGACACAAAACAAAAGTGTGACTCTTTTCACTCACAGAGCTGCACCTGCAGCAAGGGCCACATCCATGCAGTCCTGGAACAATCCAGTGTTGCTGAAGACTCAAGTGCCACTTCAGAGCAAGGTTTAGAAAGGTCAGGCTGGCACAGGCATTTGAAGAGAGATGGCATCATCTTTTGAAGTGTTTGATTATGAAGTTCAAACATTTAACCTTCCAAATTAAGGAGAGCTGAGCATTTGTGGGAGTGTGGAGGGCACGATGCCCCTTTAAGAGAATTATTAAACTGAATTGTGATAATTTCTTAACTGCAGGGAAGAGAAGGGAGAAGACTTCTAAGTCAATACCTCTAGCAAAAGGACTTAAAGATCTGTTCTCTTACATTTTGTCAGTGAAAGGAGTTTGAGGAAAGTAAATATTCATCAGTGCTTGCAGATAATTCTGTAGTAAATGAGTAGCTGTCATTTCTTGTAAAGAAAATTCTTGATTTTAGTATTTTCAGTGCTGTGGTCTTGCATGGGTGTAGAAATGTTGCTGAAATGGTTAATTTTGGCTTCTGCCGTTGTAAAGGTACCTTATTTCTACTTTGAATGATGCCCACTTTTGGATCCCAGGCATTCATCCTGTCCTTTATTGATTATTGTAACAAATAGTGTTTTAATCAATTTTTATTCCTCTATATATGGTCATTAACTGAAGAATCTGCAGCACTCACAGGTTGTTAGGCAGGGATTAGAAGCTTCTTTACAACCTTTTGTCTTCAGTTGTATGGTTTTCTCCAGTGCTCAGGAGATGGGAAGTGCAACAGGGTCTTGTGTGGGAGAGGCTATGAGGACAGGTCTCTAGGGATCATATTTGAGTGTAAGTTCCCAAAGCAGCACATAGAATCAACCAGGTTGGAAGAGACCTCCAAGATCATCCAGTCCAACCTATCACCCAGTCCTGTACTCAGCATTGGTTAGGCCACACCTTGAGTGCTGTGTCCAGTTCTGGGCTTCTCCATTCAAGAGAGATGTTGAGATACTGGAACGTGTCCAGAGAAGGGCAACAAAGCTGGTGAGGGGCCTGGAACACAAAATCGATGAGGAGAGGCTGAGGGAGCTGGGGGTGTGCAGCCTGGAGAAGAGGAGGCTCAGGGGTGACCTCATTGCTGTCTACAACTCCCTGAAGGGAGGCTGTAGCCAGGTGGGGGTTGGTCTCTTCTGTCAGGCAAGCAGCAAGAGAACAAGGGGACACAGTCTCAAGTTATGTTGGTGGAGGTCTAGGCTGGATGTTAGGAGGAAGTTGTTGCCAGAGAGAGTGATTGGCATTGGAATGGCTGCCCAGGGAGGTGGTGGAGTCGCTGTCCCTGGAGGTGTTGAAGAAAAGCCTGGCTGAGGCACTTAGTGCCATGGTCTGGTTGACTGGACAGGGTTGAGTGCTAGGTTGGATTGGATGATCTTGGAGGTCTCTTCCAACCTGGTTGATTCTATGATTCACCCAACAGTGTCTCAAGGTGAGGTCTGCAGTTATGTGAAGAGGTTTTCTGCTAAATGTTTTCTAAGCATACAAGGCGGGGCAGAGGCAATATGCAACTTTGATTCCCAATGACGATTTTTAGAGGGCTTTAGAGTTAATTTCATACATTTTCCATGAACACTGTCATACACTGTGGGGGAAAACCTAAATGTGGACCTGTGGTAGGTTGATCTTGGCTAGAAGCCAGATGCCCATGGAGCTGCTCTATCATTCCAGTACTCAGCAGAACAGGGGGGTAAAAATGAGGTGAAAAAAAGCCCTTGTAAGTCAAGGAAAGAGCAGTTTAAGAAAGCAAAAAGCCTACATGTGGAAGCCAAGCAAAACAAAAAGTCTGCTTTCCACTTCCCATTAGTAGGCAATGTCCAGCCACTCCCCAGGAAGTAGGTCTTCAGCACTTGCTCTGCAAGGAAAACATCACAATAAGGAAATGCCCTCCAGTCTCCTCCTTTCTCTTAGCTTCTACTGCTGAGCAGACATCATATGATATGGAATATTGCTTTGGATAGTCTGGGCCAGCTATCCTGGCTATGTCTCCTCCAAAGATCTTGCCCACCCCAAGCCTCCTGGTGAGGGGAGTAATGTCGGAGACAGCTCTGATGCCATGTGAGCACTGCTCAGCAGTAGCCAAAACAATCCTGTGCTATCAGCACTTCTCTAGCTATCAAAGCACGGCACTGTGAGGGCTGCTACAGGGAAAATCATCCCTGTTCCAGCCAGGGCAAATACAACACTAAAAAAACCTTCACCTTCCCATGACAGGATTAGAATAGAATAGAATAGAATAGAATAGAATAGAATCATAGAATCATAGAATGGTTTAGGTTGGAAGGGACCTCAAGGATCATCCAGCTCCAACCCCCCGCCATAGGCAGGGACACCTCCCACTAGAGCAGGTTGCTCAAGGCCTCGTCCAGCCTGGCTTTAAACACCTCCAGGGAGGAAGCATCCACAACCTCCCTGGGCAACCTGTGCCAGTGTCTCACCACCCTCACTGTAAAGAACTTCCTCCTAACATCCAGTCTAAATCCCCCCTCCTCCAGCTTAAACCCATTCCCCCTCGTCCTAACATTACTAGACCTTGTCAATAGTCCCTCCCCAGCCTTCCTGTAGGCTCCCTTCAGATACTGGAAAGCCACTCTAAGGTCTCCT
>WAAF01003992.1:0-26798 GCA_013400475.1 Tricholaema leucomelas | reverse complement strand
GTCACCTAACTGATAGAGAAAATACTTGTGCCATTGCCAGTGTTCTCACTCCAGTTGTATTCACTTTTTTACTCTGTGCCATCTTTAGTTATAAATATTTTAATACACTAGGAAGGGTAATTTTCATGAACATTCTTTAGTTCATCCTATGTTTCTTAACAGATTGTAGCAAATCTTGTCTAGAGTTGCCTTTGAGCATTCCACTTCTTTCATCCCTCTTACTCCATGTAGCTGAGTATATTTTGCTTTGTTGTTTCTTAGTTTACTTCCTTGTATTTCTTATCTTTTGTTTTCTTTTGGGTTTGTTTTGTTTGTTTGTTTGTTAATTTTGCATTCCCATCCATCTCATCCCTAAGAAAATGTCTTCTTCTGGCTTTGTCACATAGAACATCATTGCTGTGGTTTGTGTGAAATCCAGTTTATAATAGGATTAGTTCAGCTAGTTCGAAGTACTATTTAGAAGGTCATTCTATGTCTATTCATTATAAATCTCACTAGAATTGACTTGGTTTAACATAATATTAATGCTCTGAAAACTTAAAGTCTGTACAACTATTTACATTGTTGCAGTAAATTTTAAATATTAAAACCATACCTTTATTTTGCATGTGTATGAGCCTTACATTGTACTGCAAAAAGACAAAATTAACAGTTCAATCAAATTTCATAGACAGGTTTGAAGTTTTGCAAAGACTTTGCATGAGAGGAATAGTTGTAGAACATGACTGTTGATATTGAATCATCTCAACTATCGTTTCTGGTATTGAGAAGGAATTTTTTTTTTCTTTGTCTCTTGATCTTTGAACATTTCTCTGAAAGGTTCATTCTAGCTCAGAAGAAAGTGATGGACGTGTTTTTCATAGGTTTTTGTGAAAGGGTTTGATGGGGAAATTTGTGACCTATTTTATCTTTGTCAGAATGAATTATAACACTTCTTCTCTTGTAATTTTAGCATATATGAATGCCTTTTATGCTGGTTTTAATGAAAATGTTGTTCAGGAGATCCATGGAGCTTTCCCCTTTGTGTTTGTGCCTACAATGAAGAGGTGGTGTTTGCTACCCTTTCTTTTCAGAGCTTCAGGAAATACCTTGCCTGTTGCTGCTTAGAGCTATATTAATGAGCTATGGTGCAGTGGGATACGTCAACAGTTTCACAGAATTCTGAACCATTTTTTTCTCTCTTAAATACGAAATGGTTATGAGTAATGAGAGAAACAGTAACTGTGTAAGGAGATGTCTGAGTTGGTATATAATATGTTATATAATATGTTTGAAGGATTGCCTTTCCTAAGTGCCGTATATGCCTTGCAAGTTTTAATTCTAGGACATGTGAGTGTGTGTTCCTTTTAAGACTTGCATAGAAACACTTTTTGGGTCTTGCAGTATCACCTAAATAGAGCTTATTGTTCAAAAAAGAAACATAATACAAATATCTGATCTGAATGCTACTCCTTCATTACATAGGTTGTTACAGGATTTCATTATGTTTACAACACAGAACTTTAAACACAGGTGTTTATTGCTCACTCTATCTTCCTAAATATGCTGCATTCTCTGCTGCTGTGGTCTGAAATGTGAGTGAAGATTTGCCATTTTTTCAAAGGTGCTCTTCAAACATATTCTTTAAGGATTGGCTAAAAAATGTAGTGCTTTGTTCTTTTCATGTTGTTGAGTTGAGGCAGTGTTTCTAGATTGTTCTGTGTTTCTGTGTTTTTTTTTCTGGTTTGGGGTTGTTGTTGTTGTCTGTCTTGTGTATTGCATTCTTTTAATTCCAGGTGACCTTTTCAGAGTCTGTAATAACTGTAACTTGGCTTTTGTGTAACATGATGGTCAATCTTCAAGTTCTGTCACTGCTGGAAACAGTCTCAGAGATTCAGAGTTATCAATTAGGTGCTCGTCTTCAAGGTAGCAGTGTCAAGAAAGAGTATGAAAAGCTGTATCCATATTGTATTTACTCAGTGATCCACCCTGTGATACCTCTTACAGACAGCTGATAGCTGTGGACAAAAAGGGAGTATAAATTTCAAACACTTGTTTAAATACTTCTTATATGGAAGGGTTCTGTAAGGACATAATTGGCAATCCTTTGGAATAAAAGAAATTATGAATATTAACACATCAAGCAAATGTTAGCATTCACTCAAATTTATTTAATTCCAGAATAACAGTTTCTTGATGCTGAAACAAACACTGTTAGACTTACTGAAATCAGTGTGGCCAGCAGCTGTGCTGCAAGGAAATAAGCGAAGTAAAACCTTATTCCTTTGTAAAGGAAAGGCTGCAACTCAGCTGACTTGCTACAAATTGTGTAAAGTTTACCATTGTGAAAGTACTTTATTTGGCAGATTCTAAATTTAAAATCACAGACTTGGAGTTCCTGATACCGTTTGCATGCATGTGTCAAGGCCAGAGCAGTAACACACTAGGCATCTTGCATGAGCATGCAAATTTCTCTGAAGCTCTGTGGAAAATTATTCCACTTTTTTTGTGGAAAAAAAGGATACATTTCATGACTTACAGCAAGAAGTATTTTATAAAGAGTATTCTCAAGTGAAGTCTTTAAAGCTTCTCTTACATTCTAAATCCAACTGGAATTCTAGAAAAAAAAAACTATCACAGGAATTCTGTAGTCTTTGGGAGATAGTAGTGACTGTCATGTTTTAACTTAACCAGGAGGCAACATGGCCATCCCTTGTGACATTAGAAAAATTAACTCTTTATGTTGCAGAGGATTGATTTTAAGACATACTTTGTCCATATGGACCTGATTATTTTTTTTTTCTCCTTTCTGAATTAACAGGTTCACAGTTTGAAAGATATTCTGGGTGTTCTTTAGTCAAAAGGCAAAACCAAATTATGTATACCTGTTAAATCCAATAGTTCTTATTTCTGTAGCCTGCTTTGCACTGGAATGCATCATTCCTGCTTGCAGGGATGTTTTAGGTATGACGTGTCTGTCCTGTCTCAGAAAGTATGTTGGGATTTGTATGGGCATTGTACATACTGTCTGGGACATTCACTTTTGGTGCTATTTTTTCAGAATTAATTGTGGGAGGCAGCATTCAGCCATTTACGCACTGGAGTCCTTTCTTGTGTTGATCTGTTACCAGTGAATAGGGAACATTTTGAGCACAGTGCTTTGCCTAGGGGCTTCTTAAGTTGTTTACTACTTTAGTCTTTGCCACTGAGGTAAATATTCAGATACTTGCTCTCATAGTTGTTCCTAAGTTTTCTCTAGGTGATAAGAATGTACATTTCGTGTTGCACATCTGGTTCTTAGCAGCAGCAATAAATTTGACCAAACCTCCTACACTGAAAATCAGTACCTGCTAGCACTTCGATTCATCCAAAATACTGTGATTTGTCTGATTGCAAATTTAAGAGTCTATTGTTTAATTGGTTAATTTTTTTAAAACTACTTTGGCACATGTAGGTGCTGGATATTTATTATCTAATTTGTCAGAGCAATTTGTTTAAAGTCTGAAACTGCTTGTAGACATGTTTGCTTAGTCTGGTTCCTCTTATTTCTGGGAACAGCTAAGACTACTTTGCACAAACAATTTTTTTAAAAACTACATTAAATGTAATATATACAAATGTAAAATATATAAAAATATATAAATATGTAAAAAATGTGGGCCACCAACTTGTTTGACACCACTTGCAATATGCAATGCAGACCTATTCGTTGGTCTTAGTATCTAAGTATGAATGTTATTCTTGGCATGTGTACAAGGATGTGTGCTGAAAAAAAATTATTTGGATCTAAACAAAGGGTAAATTTGGTAAAATACAACATTTCATTCTGGTAGATGAACTTTCTGGTGGCTTGACATTTTGAGCTGGTTTAGTTGACTGCTTTTGTCTGAGAATATTTAAACCATTTACTTGAAATTTAGAATTTGGAAGCTAAAACTTCAGTAATCTTTTGTTGTTCTTGCTTATGTAAGTGTTGCTTTGAAGAAGCAAAACAAGAATAGCTTCCTGAGATGTGTTCAGTGAAGAAGGCTGAGAATATTTCCATGATAGTGAGTGAAAACCAGATTTTCTTATTGTGCTTATAATCACAGATCTGATATATAATTCATGGCATATCTTTTGATTGTTCTCTGCGAAGACCTTCTTTGTATTATATTGCTTATGTAGGAATTTTCCTTCTATAAGAAGAAAAAGTATGAAGTGCAATTGGAATTTATTTAATTAAGTTATTTTTTATTAAGCAAGGTCCTGTAGCTTAGTTTTTTAATTAATTGGCTGGGAGAATGCATCAGTTATAAATTTCAGATTTCAAACATTAATAGTAACAGAAAAATACATGCTATGTTTTGCAACTTTACTTTGCAACACCTGACGTTTTTAATACAATAAATTGAGTTGGCTTAAATGTCAATGCATATGTTCAGAAACAGTGACAGCAAAATCCAGAAGCCATCCCCTGACAGTGATTCATAAAAGTAAGGGGATTTCTGCAGGACTGCACTTATTTCAGGTACTAATTTTGCTCCATTTACTCTGAGTACTGTATTTTTTGTGAGGTATTTTGTGAAACACAGACTGTCTGCATTGAATGTTTTTCAAGGCCAGAGCTAAGGACTCAAGTATAAGCAGAGTCTGAACCTCTTCATATTTGTAGCCTGAGACTGAGATTTTTAGGAGAAATTATTTTGAAAGATGTGTTCAAGCAAGTCCTGTGGATTGAACACAGGATATATTTCACCTTACACTAATGCCACTCTCACTTACACTAGTACACTAGCTCCTGCCAAATTAATTGTAGCAGAGAATCCCATCTGTGGTAGTGAGAACGCCTCCTATCTTTTGTCTTGCTACGGTCAGGAGTTCTGTCATGGATTCAGTCAAAAGGTGAAGATCAGGGGCTCAATAGAGGGTTATATCCTGATGTAGAGTATAGCTGTATGTCCTTCCCATGAGTTTGAAGGCAGGGAATGGGAGAGAAAAGATGAAAGCTGCTGGCATAAATACACTAATTTCCAGATTACTTTCCCCAGCATTCATTTGAAAGTGTGTTTTTCACCTGCTTATATGGTATTGAGATAAAAGTGGAACTTATATCTTATGGACAGATGTACTTTCTTTGTACCTTAAATACCTCTTTGAGAAAAGGATTGTAATTTGTCTGGTTTTCCCCTTCTGATCTTGAAACTCTTCATAGCTCAGAATTATTTGGAGTGTGAAGCTGGTAGGCAGGGGACTCTGATCACCAAGGACTCAAGTATAATGAATATACTGAAGTTTTAAGATACTGTCTGATGCAAAGAATGTAATTAAACTGGCACATTAAGAGCAGCCAGAAATTGTCAGCTTTAACCAGTAGTCAGGTAGCTCTTTACACCTGTAGTGCTTGAGTGCTATACTGGAACAATACTTAACTTTATTTTCCAGGCAGTTTTTGTAAAGTAGGGAAGAAATTCTAGTCCCTCTTTTTTTTCTTCCAGTTATTTAGCTGAAACAGAACCTTACCTGCATTGTGGCAATTTATTTGTGTAGTAGTTCTTTAATATGGGAAATGATTACATTTAAATTTCTAAACATTGAGAAATGCAAAATTAAGATTTATATCCTCACCTTTGGTAGTGGAAAAAAAAGTTGTATTTTAAAATGCAGTATATAGAGATTGATTATAAATATGAAAGAGCAGTAACTACAGCTTTGGTTATTACAAACTATCAGCACACAGAAATTATACAATATAGGAGGCTAATTTATGTGATTTTATTGACGTAAACCTCAGTTTTGAAATTAACTTTGTGAACAGTTTTTCTTCAAGCAGGTTTTCATACACCACCATAGATACATGTGCAAATAGGACATTTTGATGTCACAGGTATTTTTAAAGTAACTGTATCAGCTAACTGATACAGACTCTTTGCATTGTCTTTTATAGCTAGGAAAGTAGGATTTCAGTATTTAGGTTTCTAAATGTATTTGAATCTTAATGGCTTGTAGACTCTACATCCCTTTTTGATAGTTCAGAAAGCAAAGGTAGGTCATTACTGACAAGGTATCAGTTTATTAGCGTGGGTTTTGATGCTACAGCAGGAAGAGCCTCTCGGCTCTTGGAAAGCTGACCTAAGCATCAGCAAGAATCACCTTTTTCCATAGCTGCTTCTTTGAAGTTGTTATTCCAAGACAAGCAAAACTGATCTGTATACACTGACAAAGAATAATTGTGCTGCCCATGTTGAATGGATCCAGTAAAAGTCCACAATGTTGTTTCCTGGTTTTTTTTAATGCTTACCTGTCTTGAAGGCATTCATCAGCCTGGATCAAGGCAAAATTTAACTTGCACATACAGTCCTTCTGAAGATCAGATGTGCCCAAATATTAGCTAGTTTATTCTACAAAATTGAAACTACCCATCAAGTTGTTAAAAAGAAAAAAAAAAAAAAAGAAGTCATGCTTAAGTTTGGATCAGATCTGTGCCTCCCCATTCTTCTTTAAAGCTGTATGCAAAGAGCAGTACCACATCCAGCTGATATATATAGAAATCTTCCTGCTATACACCTTCAGAAAGCTTCCCTGATTAAAATAAGAGTATTGAGGGAGGCTTATGGACTAATTCATTTTTACATAAGATTCTCTGACTGTTCTGTATTAAGTTTTATCAAGAGGTGGTTGATAAGAAACCAAGTAACTTGTTCTTCCTCCATCAAGCAACTGATAAGTTATGGACAGTATTGCCTTTGTAGATTCAATGAAGAAATGGCTTTTATGTATGCAGCTCTGTCCCAGGTTGGTATGCAGCTCNAACTTCAAGGGGGTTTGCCATGGATGGGGAAATAGCTTTGTAAGATCTATCACTGTATTTCTCTTTCTCTAAATACGGTTCTGTATTTTCTCTCCAATTTGATCTGAGAGTTTAATAGTTTAATTTCTGTTGCCTATCTTTAGTAAACCCACAACACTTAAACTTAAAGGGTAGTTGTTCTTAGAGATGTTTTGTAACCTGTCCTTCAGTTTTATTAATGTGGGGTAAAATAATATGTTGTTCTGTGGTGAGACAAAGTTGTTGGGATGATGGTGTTTTTAAGATTTTTGTTTTAGTAGTTGCAGCAGTTTAGGAGTATGTATAAGTGATGTCTGTAGAACACACACATTGCAAAGAATGGAGTTACTACTCTGCTGATGAGGACAGTTCTTCAGAAATTAATTTGTTAGGTCATTCTTTTGTTTTTTAACTTTTGAAGCAACTTTTTAACAGTTGCTTTCTCCTTGCCTATTTAAAAAGTCATGAAAACTAGAGACAGGTGTAGCTGATTAAAGTGGAAATATGGTACCAAGTCTTAGCAAACTTACCAAAGAAATTGAAAAACTCAAGGTCATCATGCAGGTTTTTGTAGATCCTTTCAAGTGGCTTTGTGTTGTCTTTTCTTGTAATTTTATTTTAAGGTATCCCATAAACTGAAAAGGCATTAGCATGAGTTTTGTAAACTAATGTTTGCTGCAATGTGACAGTTTTTAATGTGAACTATATTCTCTTTATTTACTGCTGTGAACAAACATAAGTAAAGAGGGTATATTCACACTAGACAAAAGGAAGAAACATTTTACAATGAGGGTGGTGAAATGCTGCAGCAGATTGCCCAGAGAGGTAGTAGATGCCCCATCCCTGAGAACAAGGCTCTGAGCAACCTGGCTGAGTTGATGCTGGCCTTGCTTATTGCAGAAGGGATGGTCTGTAGATAGAATAGAATCACAAAATGGTTTCGGTCAGAAGGGACCTTAAAGATCATACAGTTCTAATCCCCTGCCAGAGGCAGGGACACCTCCCACTAGAACATCTTCCTAACATCTCTTCTCTGCTAGTTTAAACCAGTTACTCCCTGTCCTGTCGTTACAAGACCTTGTAAACAGTTCCTCCCCAGCCCTCCTGTAGGCCTCCTTCAGATACTGGAAAGCCACTACAAGGTCTCCTCAAAGCCTTCTTTTCTCCAGGCTGCAGAGCCCTGACTCTCGTAGCCTGTCCTTATAGCAGAGCTGCTGCAGCCCTCTGAACATCTTTATGGCCTGCTCTGGACTTGCTCCAGTAGTTCCATGTCCTTCTCTTTGTGCTGGGGGCTCCAGAACTGCACACAGTACTCCAGGTGGGGTCTCAGGAGAGCAGAGTAAAGGGGGAGAATTGTCTCCCTTGCCCTGCTTGCAACACTTTTCTTGCTGCAGCTCAGCACACGGTTGCTGTCTGGGCTGCATGCACACATTGCCAGCTTATCCCTCCAGACCCCCAGGTCCTTTTCCTTAGGGCTGCTCTCAGCCATTCACCACCCAGCCTGGAGTTGTGCTTGGGATTGTGCCAACTCAGGTGCAGGACCTTACACTTGGCCGTGTATTTCATGAGGTTGGCCTGGGCCCACCTCTCCAGCCTGTCTAGGTCTCTCTGAATGGATTCATTTCCTCTATCAAGCTGACCATGCCACACAGCTTGGTGTCATCTGCAAAATTCCTGAGGGTGCACTCAATTCTTCTCTCCTTGTCACTGACAAAGATGTTAAACAGCACTGGTCCCAGCACTGACCCCTAAGGGATGCCACTTGTTGCTGGTCTCCAGGTGGACATTGTGCCATTGATCACCATTCTCTGCGTGTGACCATCCAGTCAATTCTTTATCCAGCAGTGCTCCACCCATCAAGTTGGTCTCTTTCCAGTTTGGTGACCAGGATGACCTTTTTAAGTTTCTGCCAATGCAAAATGTTCTATGATTCTTCAAAAAGAAAGAATTTAATATGTTTCTAGTGAAGGTTAGGATGCTCTGAGTCAAGATAAGGAATTAGTAAAATAAATATTATCAAGCTCCTGACTGGAGTCCCACAGTATTATTACCACTAAAGTTCTTCAAAAAAGATGGAGTCCTTTTCTATTTCTATCAGAGTGATAGATACACATACAGTCATACTTAACTCTTTTGTATTGCACAAGTGAAACTTTCTAGATTTGGTTATTTACATTCTTCAACAGTTAAAGAAACTGAGAGTGCAGCACACTCACTCCAGGGAACATTGACAGGAAAAAAAATTAAGATAGTATATAGAGAACTTCACAATAATCCTATTTGGGATTTTTTTCTGCTGTTTCCTACTTGAATAAAGAATAAAAGATTTACATGCTCCCTAACAAAAGAAAAAAGGGTAAGATTGTACTGCCATCTAAAATACCTGTAGTAGCAGAGAGTGCAATTCAATTGTTAGTTGAATTTAGCACTCCAGACTGTAGAGAACTTGGAACTTTTGAGAAGAAAATTAAGTTATTTTCCCAAATATTTAAAGTAGTTGTGTTTGGGTTTTGTTAAATTGATTTTATTAATTAATACTCTCATAATTGATTAAAGGTTGAGTGGTGGTCTGCCTTGGAAATTAAATCAATAAGAAAGGCAAGAACAGACATTCATAGACAGTAGGAGAGTAGTATTATGTAAAATTTGTTTGTTGTTTGGGGATTTCATGCAGCTTTTCTTCCTTTACTTGGATCGAGACAGGGTAGATCGATGGGCTGAGACCAATGGAATGATATTTAACAAGACCAAGTGCTGGGTCCTGCATTTTGGTCACAACAATCATAAGATGTATTCTCCATGCCCTTCACGAGCTCTGTTGTCCTCCTCTGCACTTTCTCCACATCTTTCTTGTAATGAAGTGCCCAAAACTAAACACAATACTCGAGAGCAGAGTCCAAGGGGACAATCCTCCCTACTCCTGCTGCACACAACATTTCTAATGCAAACCAGGATGCCATTGGCTTTCTTTGCCACCTGGGCACAATGCTTGTTCATATTCAGTTGTTTGCCTATTATAACACCCAGGTCCCTTTTTTCCAGACAGCCTTCTAGCCACATCTGCCCAGGCATGTAGTGTTGCTTGGGGTTGTTGTGCCCCAAGTACAGGACCTGGCATTTGGCCTTGAAGCCATTAACATTGGCTTCATCCCATCATCCCATTAACATTGGCCTATCCATCCAATCTATCCAAGTCCCTCTGAAGAATCTTCCTACCCTCCTGCAGATCAACACTGCCACCTGACTTGGTGTCATCTGCAAACTTATCACTGACACATGCTGTGTGTCTTCATGAAAGTAATCAATGAAGATGCTAAACAGATGTGGTCCCAACACAGTCCCCTGAGGGATGCAACTTATGCCCAGCCGCTGGCTCCATTGACCACCACACTTTGATCCCTTTCATCCAGCAGTGCTTTATCCAGCAGAGTTGTGCTCATCCAAGCCATAAGCAGTCAGTTTGTCCACGAGAATTCTGTGGGGAACAGTGTCAGAGCTATTTGAAAGTCTAGGTAAACAATATCCACAGCAATATTTGGTCATATTTAATACAGGCTTTATGCTATGTTTGTAGTCCTGCTCATTTCAGTGGAATTACCAACAGTGCATAAAACTGAGAATCTGTGTTAGATAACCAGAATCTGAGGCCCTCTAGCCAATTTCACCTGTGGAAATAGTCCTAAAACTTGCGTATGTGGGGTTTTTTTCTGCAGTCTGGGGACGGATTTAAGCTAACTCTCTTGAGGCGATGCATAATCATACAAAAAGACATCAAGTATTGCTGTGGGGACACCTACACTCAGGTGTGTGGCTGTGCTGCATCCAGGTTAGACCTGGCTGTCGTCCAGTCAGCTGCTAATACACGCAGAGGGTCTCATCTGTCTGCGCTGGCTTATTTCTGCCTATCTTCAACCAGGGCCCAGGCCTTGCGCAGGCCACAAGCTGCAGTCATGTCACAGCAGTATGGTCAGCCACACTGTGAAATGTTTTCTGGCCTTTTTGAAAGCAGTATTTATGGCCCTACAGAGCAGGGCCACGAAAGTGATCAGGGAGTTGGAGCAGCTCTACTACAATGACAGGCTGAGGGAGCTGAGGTTGTTCAGCCTGGAAAAGAAGAGGCTCCAGTGAAATCTAATAGAGGCCTTCCAGTAACTGAAGAGGGCCTACAGGAAGGCTGGAGAGAGACTGTGTAGAAAGGCCTGTAGTAATGGAATGAGGGACAATGGCTTCAAACTAGAAAAGAGCACATTTAGGTTGGGTGTTGGGAAGAGGTTATTTACTATGAGGGTGGTGAAACACTGGAACAGGTTCCCTGGGAAGATGGTTGGGGCCCCATCCCTGGATACTCAGAGTGAGGCTTGACAGGGCCCTGGGCAACCTGATCTAGTTGAGGATGCCCCTGCTTACTGCAGAGGGCATTAGACTGGATCACACTGGGAGGTCCCTTGCAAATAGACTATTCTGTGGTTGTATTGAGAATTTACGTAGCTTTGGCAGGTAATGATTAGACAAGGATGGCAACAACACAAATAAGTAAAAGTGACCACAGCTTGGAGGGAGATTAGGGCCATTTTCACTGTCAGTTTCACTTTATAGGCATTTTCCTACCTCAGTTTGAAAACTATGGTATTTTAAGTTTGGTTAGTTGTTTTTTTTTTCTTTAATTAACCAAAATGAGGAAACTTCCTTAACATACTTGAGAATTCTAGAAAAATAATTTTATTGTCACTGGTTTGCTTGTCGGCAGTTTTTATATATACATCTGTATGTGAAATGAGAAATATATGAGAGTCTTAAAAAATTCTTTTTCTGGAATTTTTTTTTCTCACATTAAGGCTCTTCTCATTTAATTAAAGATATTTAAAGATGGATTTTTTTAAAAAAGGGACAAGTAATATTGGATTAGAGGGTAGTGTAAAAATAAAATACATTCTAGGGAGTTATGTAAGTGATAAGGTGAATGCAGTGAAAGCCTGGCTTATCATCCTGGAGATAATTTTTGGAGGACTGCATGTGTGTGTGTATAGCACATTTTCTCTCTTATTAGTATAATATGCCATGGGAGAGAGGTGCTTATGACAAAGATATTTATTCAGATGTTGGAAAATAGGTCTTCACATCTATGCAGTAGGATTTTTGGTACATAAAGATAAGTCATCAAACAAAACCTTAGTAAATGCTTTTGGATTATTTTGGCTTCCTTGTGTGAGAACTTTCAGACTTGCATACAGGTCTAATCATGATTTCCAAATGTGAGGAGAATGGTGTAAAGTTGTCTGCCTATTTACCTCTGTGGCAAAAAAACCTGATGTTCCCCAGCTAGCTGTTCGTCTATATTAAATAAAAGCTTTTAATTTTGCTTTGTAAGAAAATCAAGCAAAATTTTTGATTGCATTATAAAGCTGCTATTAGGAGGTAAGAAAAGAACCTGAGGTAGACATCGAGTTGTCAATGTTTTGGCATGTATTTAGGGATAAGATCCCAAAGGTTCTGCCGCAGATATTCTCTATGTTTTGCAAAAGGGAATATTACCATGTTGTGTACACTGAGTAATAGGAATGAGAGTAAACAGAGCTGTTAACGAGGCACAAGAATTTATTTACCTTAATTTCCCTACATTGTTAAAAAAACTTGTTAAATTCAGGTGGTGAACCAATATAAGACAAAATTTTGTGGAAATAATGTGTGGATGTCTTTTTATGAAAGAAAGTCACCAGTTTTAATTTGTTTATGTTTGTATGCCTGACAAAATATTTTATTGGATATGTGTATGTATTTTACTATGTTAAATTAATCATAGTGTGACAATAAATGTAATTTTAAAGAATGCTGTCAAATACATCCAGTTCTATCTAACTGTGGTATTATTAGTGGATAGAATGCAAGTGTTTCCTGAGAAAAGGCTATAGTATTTGGCCCTTATTTTTGTCTTCAGGTTCACATGTGTTCTTACTCTCCATTAATAGGTAGCATAGATCAGTCAGTATTAAAGGAGTTGCCTCCTGAGCTCCTCGCAGAAATTGAATCCACCATGCCACTTTGTGAACGTGTGAAAATGAACAAGCGCAAACGTAGCACAGTAAATGAAAACCCAAAATATGCTGAAATCAGTTCTGACGAAGACAATGACAGTGAAGAAGCTTTTGAATGTAAGTAGCACACAGTTCTGTTCCTACTGCTAAAGAAAACTAGTATTTTGCTTTTACAGAAAGATGCACTGTTTTCTGAAGTTGGCTACTCTAAAAGATCTGAAAACAGGTTTGCTCTCCTGACAACAATTTGGACAGGGACCCTTTTTAAAATTAGTATTTTAAAAGAAAAGTTAGTTGATTTCAGTTTGTTAC
The DNA here is from genome assembly GCA_013400475.1 of Tricholaema leucomelas. Taxonomy (NCBI): domain Eukaryota; kingdom Metazoa; phylum Chordata; class Aves; order Piciformes; family Lybiidae; genus Tricholaema lacrymosa; species Tricholaema leucomelas. The sequence continues at coordinate 13,667 of WAAF01003992.1, read as the reverse complement.
TCAAGATAAAAGGCAGTTAGTTCTTAAATTTATTTTCCTGATTGGCTTATGAGAAGCTGCTGTTTAGATTTTCTGTATTTTCAGATGTACTGTGAAACAGTCTTAGCCAATCAGGTTAAAAAGCATATCCCCTAAAGCAGCAGACAAAACTTGCATACCAAGGGAAGGAAAGACATGATAAACTGATAACCTTATTACCCAGAATTTTCTTAAGATATTTCTGCTATTATTACTCTGACATATTGCTTCAAAAGCATATCAGTGTTGCTTTTGGGTTCTCAAAATACCATTTGCTGATGATACTATTCTTGAATTAACTGTTCACAGAGAGAAAGCTTGTAGTTACAATTTTGCTGTGTAGTCAGATAAAGATCCTAAATGTCAAAAAATGATTATGTGCCTCTAAGTGAGGAAGAGATTTCCTATTTGCTAATAAGAGCATGGTTAGCTTGTCTCTGTTCAGTTAGCAACACTGAAGAGAAACTCTTATTAAAATAGAATCTGTTCAATCTGAGTTAACACCTTATCTGTGTTACCCACAGGAGAACTGCCTGTTGCTGTTATCCTGAGCAGCTCTCTTGCTTGTAGTGGTTTTTTTCCCAGCTTTAGACTCCTTCCACCTTTGCTTGTATAAACATCATCACGAGCAATTGTAAAACACATTGTTTTGATTTTTGGTATTTCTTAGGATCCAAAAGAGAAAGATTAGTTCTTCTTTTTAATACATTTCCAGTTCTTGTCCAATACATAAGCAAGCAGTGTTTGTGAACACATACGTGTAAAAATTATCATAGTGATACCTCTAATCTTTATCAAAGGAGCAGAAAATAATATCTTTCTGCATATTTGGTTTTCCTCTTAGTTATAATGAAATATTGCCAATTTCATAACATGTGTGATATCTTAAGGTCATTTGTAATGTGACTTGATTAATTTTCTTTGTTCAGAATTCTGTATTTCTGTTTACCATATAATAACCTGTTTATGATGGTAATAGTCTGGAACAGTGAATGAAAAGAAACTAAACAAGTAAAGCAAAATTATTTGAGTTGATGAGGAATGGAGAGAATTGTCAAGAGCTTCAGATAACTTACTCTACCTATTAGCCATAGTGGCAGATGAATTTCTTAAATGCAAATTAAGGAAAACCTTCATAGTAATTGTATGTTTTAAGGGATTATGGGTTCATTATATCCACTTAAGCTATCTGGCCATCATTCTAAGGAATTCAGTGAGAACAGCTAGTTTAAACATAATTTACTGTATTTCTCAAAGAATACTGTAGAACTGATTTGAATTAAAATGAGATTAAATGATCAAGGGATTGAAAGATTTGTGACAAGTACGGTGAACAGATTTGTACTGTTACATGTATTTCAGAATTCTTTTGATTGTCTAAAATCAAACTTCAAAAAATACAAAATAGTGATTCTTGTAGATGAAAAGGAGTTTCTCTGAATATCTCATCACAGAGTGACATTGAGTTGAATGATGAGAAATTAAAAATTTATTAAATCATTCTCATACAATAAGTGCTTAATGTATTGTTGCTTAAATGTTTTCCAGAATTCAAATGGAAATGGGGTATTCATATTCCAGATATTATTGATTTTATACACAAAAAAGACTAACTGTTGAAATGTTTATCTTAATTTTTAAATCAATTTTATCTACTTGAAAATAAATTGAGTAACTGTTCCCATGTTCATTTTGTGAACCTTGCAGCCCCTTGCAGAACTGTCACAACACATTTTGTTTTGTCATGCAGCATTGATAAACTGATCAATTTAGAATTCTGCCCAACAGGAGTACTGAAAGTTACTTCTGTCATGGAGTTGAAGCAAGCTGGGGTCACAGCTCACCTTGTTGATTTGTAAACTGTGGAGACAGATGCCATAAGGCTCCACAAAATACTCTGTCACTGGGGAAAAAGAGTCAGTTTAGATATGTAAAGTCTTCCTATAGCACATTTACTTTCCTCAGTATGCTTACTAGAAGTATCCAAGATGGTCTTCTGTTTCTTCAATCGCAGTTGACTCTCAGTCATTTTAGAGGACATTAGTATATCAGGCACCATGAACATGACTGTACTGCCTCCAGAAAAAAGTCTGATCCTGAAATACAACTGAAACCCTGCACTGAATTATTATCTGAAAGGCTTGGAGCATCTCTGTGCAGAAGTTACATACTATGTTTTCAGAAGTGGAAGCCCTCTAGGGTGCAGTGCAGAGCATTAGTTATCATCTGACCTGTAAATGCCTTTTTTTTTTTTTTTAATTAATTATGCATCCAGATTTACTATTGACTATATCAGGTCATAAATCAGGTGTAACTATATTCTGGCATTTTTCCTATGTTTGTCAGGAAGAATAAGTCTATTCAGTTTCAGTTCTGTGTAAATGTTTGGAGCTATTTCGCTCTGAAGCAACTTTCTATGCACTCATACCTCCCTAAACTACAGATTCAGTAGAGACACACTGGATATATGCCCTAATATCTGTCTGCACATTCTCGTCTAGTCTAGAATGTGATGATTTGGAGCTGTTTTGATCTTCACAGCACATTCTGTTAAGCAGCTCTTTGCTAGCCCAAGTGTCCTCTTACATTAGATAATGGAGAGTTTGCTGCTTTCGTGGATGAAGGCTACTTCCTCCTCCACATCTTTGTTACGTATTAGCAGCCTCTGCCCTTCAACAAAAGACTCTCTGAAAATAAGTAAATCTTGTCTTCCCACTCCCACACTTTGTTTCTACCAAATCTGTTTCTGTATAGAATGTTTTTTGCAGTTGCTTAAACATTCACTCTTGCTGTAATTTTTAGTCTTGATGGAAAACTGGTTATAGTCACCTTCTGTAGTACTGGTGCCCAAAATTCTGAGTCCAGCCTTCTCCTTTGCACTGAATTTCCTAAATATTTATCAAGATAAAAGTTTAGTTTTCTTGGCATAACAAAATACCTTTAAGCAACTGGATTGCCAAGTCTCACTGGAACTTGCTGTGCTAATTGGCAAAACAATCACTGAATTTGAATGTAGACACCTAGTAGTAGTTGTTATTTAAATACCTGAAGAAATTATCTCAGTGTTCTCTCATGAAAGGTTGAAACTTATGTTGATTCTTACCTCTTTCTTTACTTTGCTCAAAAGGAGAAATGCCCAGTTAACTTGTATTTTGAAGGGTTTTCTGTCAGGCACATTTTTTATGTTATTCAAGAGAAATTATTAGAATATTGACATAACAGGATTTTATGTAATCGTTTTAGAGCATTCACTTATTCTACACAATGGTTTTACAATAATGTTCAACATAGAATCATTTAAGTTGGAGAAAATATTTAAGATCATGATGGTCAACCATAAATGTAACACTGCTAAGTCCACGACTAAATCACATTCCTGTTATATCTACACATCTCTGAAATATATTGAAGTGTTTAATTTTGAGCTATTAAAAGTAGAATTTTTGTCCTTCAAGTGAAAATGCATTTTATTTCTAGCTTCTCGTAAAAGACATAAAAAAGACAGAGATGAGGCTTGGCAGTATGAAGAACATGACAGAAGAAGTTCTGGTGACCACAGGAGAAGTGGTCATTATCATGAAGGAAGGAGGACTTCTGGTAGTGGCCGTTACCGTAATCGCAGCCCGGATGACTCTGATACAGATGATTATTCTCCTCCCCCTAGTCTCAGTGAGGGTAACTGATAATTTTTTTTCATTTAATTTTAATTGCATAATACTGTGCATTTTTAACATATATTAAACATTTTAAATTAAACATCTTTATATGCAGAGTTGAATAAAAGTGCGTGAAATGTAAATAATCCTGTATTTTTTATATTTGTTTCACTCTTCATTCTCTTAATTAGTGGCCAGGAAAATGAAGAAAAAGGAAAAACAAAAGAGAAGGAAAGCTTACGAACCTAAACTAACACCAGAAGGTAATTTTAGGAGGGTTTTATTTTCTGTACAGTTTATATTTTCTGATTAGTATATAAAGTAATTGTTCATTATTTGTTTTCTTCACCAGAAATGATGGATTCTTCTACTTTCAAAAGGTTTACTGCTTCAATAGAGAACATTTTGGAAAATTTAGAAGACATGGACTTTACAGCCTTTGGTAATATGTTAGAAATTTTCAGATTAGAAACACAAAACCCACCAAAACCTTTGTGTTGGTATCTTTTAACTGCCTTCTTGACAATTATATGATGCATGCTAGGGCATAGCACATTCATATGCTTCTACCATGGGTGGTGACGTCTTCCTGCAGCAGCACATGAAATTTAAAAGGAAGAAATCCTCTTTCTTTCTCCCTACAGAGTCCGAAAGGGGGATATAGGTCATAATGAGAGAAATAATAGTCCCCTGGAGTGGGAAGAATACGTCTTTGGGATGTCATTGAGGTCTTAGGTTCTGTCAAACGTGTTTTTGTTAATAACAGTAACATAACATGAGTCTCTTACTAGTAGTGTTTGAGGTATGTAATTTTGCGTCTCTTGCGACCTTTGACCCAACTGAGCTTCGTTATTCAATTCAAGTAGCAGAGTCCTTAATGGGTAAGGCACAGAATCACTGTATACTCCTTATCAGTTCCAGCGAAAATCTAGCCAACTTAGCAGAACTGTCTGAGGAAGTAGTTCAGGCTGATCAAGGTGACTTTATATTGAAACAGGTTTTTTTTTTTTTCTCTGTCATCTTTATCACAAGATTAGAATGAGGAGATGAGCATAGTAAACAAAATCACTGCAGTTTTAAAAGTAATAATGTGTGCAGCCTTGAACTTGAAAGTCACTGATTATTTCTGTCTCTGGTAACATTATGAGGCTTTTGTAAGGGTAAATGTAATTCAGACACAGATGCTTAATTTCATATATGTTTTTCACCTATTACCCAGATTTGAACTTCAGAATTAGAACTAGAGTAATTTGAGATTTGTTTTACTGAAATGAGGGTGAAAAAAAGCTGCAGTAAGTGAGGTTAACGATGTAACAAGTATTCATTTTAAGACAAACAAACTGTCATCATCAGTCCTCATTAGTGGATAACTGTTTGGAACTATTATGTGCTAGCTATTTTGAGAACTCTTTTTTTTCACTTCCACTGACCTTTTTCAGCATGGCTCTGAAATACTGCTTTTCTTGAGTTCTAGTTAGAACTATGATTGTTAATTTTTATTCTGGTTTTGTTTGTTTGTTTTTAAAGGTGATGATGATGAGATTCCACAGGAGTTGCTGCTGGGAAAACATCAGCTTAATGAATTGGGTAGTGAATCTGCAAAAATCAAGGCAATGGGCATTATGGACAAGGTACAACTTCATTGTCTGTAACTCTTTTTGAACTTAAATTTCGGTAAACACACAAAACCTGATGCCTCCTGTAGTGATACTCCTCCCTCTTCAAGTGTGCATGTGTCACATGAGAACAGTTGTGCTGGTACTGACTTAGCTGAAATGCTTAAAAGTTGTGATAGCTTAATTCTTACTCTCTCTGAAGCTGAAATGGTTTTGTTGAATGGTCTTTCTCTATGTCAGTGCTGACTAAATGCCAGTATACAACACCCAAGCCTGAGTGGTAGAATCTAAACTAATTAACCTACTTTCACAAAAGCATGTCAGTTTATGGGCTTTGCTCCTTAATAGCTGGTGTTAAGCAACCACAATAAATCTGGCAAAGTGAAAAAAATTGCCTTTTCTCATATATAAGCCATCAGTGTGATGCAAATGTGTGATGTCCAGCTTTCATAACGCTGAATTTCCTATTTCCTCCATCTCTCCAGTAATGCAGTTCAAACTTAAAAGAGTCAACCCCAGGTGATAAGAAGGGTCATTTTCTGTAGATTGCATATCATTGTTTCTTTGCTGTACTCTTCCCATCTTCAGTTCAAGAGAACTTTTTGTTAATGCAAGCTGTTAGTGTCACACCTCTGTAAAGAATGTTCTTGGTTTTGTTATTTTCCTGGAACTCTGGACTTTGAGCACTCTTATGTTGGACTCTTACTCTGCCTCCTCATGACCATTTAATATGTTTATGAAGTGGTTGTGAAGTATAAAACTCACTCCGAAGGATTTTCTTTAATCCACAATTTAGATATTCTTCCTGTACTTCTCTTCAGTCTACCTGTCTTCCTTTGTCATCCTCAGTGTTTCTCTTTCCTGATAGTTCTCATTCTTAAACTTTATTTCATATTTTTCACACATACATAAAAGCAGAATTTTGTTGGGTTTAAAGGTATAGTGTCTGGATGAGTCAGATTGTCTGTCCTTGAGATCAGCATGTTCTACAAGTTATTTGGTCATAATTCTATAGTAGTTCTGTGAGCTCAAATTACTTTTTTCAACATGCTACTTCTTAAAATGTAACAATATTAAAACACATTTCCTTTTTTTTGGCACTAAAGTATCAGGGAATTTTCTTTCTGCTCAAGCATGGAATTTGCTGGTTTTTTTTTTTCTGATGAAGTTCTGTGTGGTCAGTTGGGATTTGTACATAATACTTAGATTTGGTAAATTTCTGTTTCTAGTAGCAAAACATTAATTAAAAACTTAATGAGAGATAAGCAATTTTAAATGTATTTCTATGGATTCTGCTGTTTGAAAATGCAATTTGATTGCAATCTTAGAATATATTTCACCTGGGTTAGTTATATTATCAGCATAACCACAGAAGTTAAGATCCAATCCTTATCTCAAATGTCATGAAATTTAAGTGTTTCATATTATAATACAGTTCTGTCCCTCATCCGTGGACATTCTTTTCAGCAGTTTGGAAGCCTCTTTGTTCTGCAGTTGTTTGATGTGTCTCTTTCCTTGTTTTAGCTTTCAACAGATAAAACAGTGAAAGTCTTGAATATTTTGGAGAAGAATATTCAAGATGGATCAAAGCTTTCAACATTACTTAACCATGTGAGTTTCAAATCATGTAATTTCACAACGTTGTGAGGAATATCTTTCTTTACTTGAGTCCTGTTCAGTGATAGTTTCAAGTACTTTGTGTGTGTGAAAGAAGCTGAGATTTTAAGATTTCAAGTAAGATTCAATGTGTTATGTTTTTTCAGTACTCAACATGTTTTATGTTAGTACTGATGACTAACTGGTGGATTGGAAGCAACTGACTTTTATTTCAATTTTAAGTATTATAGTTTCATCTTGAGCTGTTCATGGTAACTGGTGTAATTGCACCTTTGGGCATTTTCCTACTTTTGTGTGTCCATGTCCAATGAAAGTAGCTCACCTGCAGCACATGCTTCTGACCATTAAGAAAAGAGGTTTAGGCTTGTTCTTAAGATGAAAAGTTAAAATTGTCAGCGTAGGTTTTTTTTCCTAATACACCTAAAGCTGCTTTGGGATTTGAAGTTCTTATGAGGTTGATATGTGGTATTTCACATTTAGAGTATTTCTTTATTTCTACACTTCCTAGTCAAAACTATGTTCTAGCAAGAATAGAGTTCTTGAGTTTTTGGAGAATTTGAACTTGCAAATGAAGCCCTGAGACGTATTATATATTATTAAATACTTTCATCTAGATACTTTCCACAGTTTTCAAAATTATATTGTATTGTTCTGAATGCCTTTAGCAATATGAAAAATAAATAAAAAGAAAATGCCAGTTTGCCTGTTCTACTTCCCTTGATTAAATCTTCACAGAATCACAAAACTTTGGAATTCCTATGCTAATGCTTTTAAAGTGATACTTTTTGTTTATCTTTTTGTGGTAAAATTCCAGGTTATTATCCATTTAGTGGAATTGCCTAATGGTTTCAATTCAGAGAAACAGCTTTGATTAAAAAAACAGGAATCTTTAGCCAACCAAGTTTTAGATTTTTCTTTAAATCATGATGACAAAGAAAGCTTCTGCTAAAGGACTAAGTTTATTTCTTCTGCAGTGCAGCAAAGAGATCCTGTCTTTGTGTCAGGATGTTTTTTGGAGGCAGAATACATGCTCCTTTTATTTCCAACCATAATGAGGGAAATGGAAATATCTAAACCTACTTGGGTTTTTTACCATGTCATTTGCATAACGAACAAGCGTTTTAAAGCCCGAGTGACTTGTAACAATCTTTTTGTGTAAGAATCTCCTGTAGTGGCAAAAATTATGCAGCAACTGGAGTGCATAGGCCACTGAAGAAAACACTAGATGAGTGAATTTAGATTTTGCTTAAGATACATTAGTCTGAAGTCGAGTATGTGGCAGTCTTCTCTTGTAGTCCTTCACAGTGATAGACAGAAAGCTTATTTTGTATTCTAGCAGAAGAATACAGTGAGACTTGAAGACCTGTATATTAGGGAGACATTACAAACATATTGGTAGTAAAACAAACATTAGTTCACTTCTAAAAAGCATCTATTTTTGTATCAAAAAGTAAAATTTAAAAATCATAGCCATATGTAAGTATAGAATAGAATCAACCAGGTTGGAAGAGACCTCCAAGATCATCCAGTCCAACCTAGCACCCAGCCCTATCCAGTCAACTAGACCATGGCACTAAGTGCCTCAGCCAGTCTTTTCTTGAACACCCCCAGGGACGGTGACTCCACCACCTCCCTGGGCAGCCCATTCCAATGCCAATCATTCTCTCTGTGAAGAACTTCCTCCTAACATCCACCTAGACTTCCCTCGGCACAACTTGAGACTGTGTCCCCTTGTTCTGTTGTGTATATTAAGGTGTATATTAAGGTAATGTTATTATCTTCTACTTGGTAAGGATAAAATTTGACTTCTTTGTTCATATTGTCCTGTTTTTCTTGCCTGTTACAGAACAATGACACTGAAGATGAGGAAAGATTATGGAGAGATCTTATTATGGAAAGAGTGACAAAGTCTGCTGATGCTTGTCTTACTGCCATCAATATTATGACATCACCAAATATGCCTAAAGCTGTATATATTGAGGATGTAATAGAAAGAGTTATTCAATACACAAAATTTCATTTGCAGAACACTCTCTACCCTCAGTATGATCCTGTGTATAGAGTGGATCCTCATGGTGGTCAGTATGCTAAGAAAATGTCAAAAATATTTCTACATTATAAAAATACCATAACAGAATCTACGTTATGAAGATGAATATTATATGACTTTCTGGACTAAGATTTTTATATGCAATTCCTATAGACATAGTTATTACTTGTCATACACAGCATCCTAAATTAGTGTTTTTTGTGAGTTTGAGGACAATGAAATCTAGAGGTAAAAAAAAAAAACAAACCCAAACAAAACCAATCCAAAACAAAGAAACAATGAATGGAACATCTTCTGAATTAGTCATACAACATCTTGCTTTACAGCAATAATGGCACAAAATGCAATAATATTTAATGCAATAATGTAACCAAAATATTTGGACAGAAGTATTTAGAAGTTTGACTGAATTTCATCTTCTGTGCCTATTTATTATATGTAGGAATAAGAAATTTTATAGTCATAATCTATCTATGTAATGATTTATTTCAGTGAAATCTATTCAGCGTTTAGTGCTTTTAGTGTCATCACATGCACATCTTTAGATGTGGGTGTCTGTATTCAAGAAACTTTTTGTAAATCTTAGACCCAGAACTTAGAGCAAGTATGGAAAATTAATGCAATATGAAATTCTTTCTTTCTTATTTCTACTAAATTGTTTTTCTTTGGTAAGCAACCAGATTACAAAGCTGTAGCTGTGCAATTGTTTTGGGGACACTTTTTGAGGAAAATTATTGTCTTTATAATACTTGATATGAAACACTGAAAAACTTAGTGAAGATACTTTTTGCTTTCTAGGCGGTGTTCTAAGTTCCAAAGCAAAACGTGCCAAGTGTGCCACCCACAAGCAAAGAGTTATAGTAATGTTGTATAACAAAGTTTGTGATATTGTCAGCAGCTTGTCAGAGTTGCTAGAGATACAGCTTCTTACAGACACAACTATTCTTCAGGTAAGTTTTACCAGAATTCCTAATACTGTTCTTTTCCCAGAGAGAATGTAAAGTTCTGATTGTCACAGTACATGGAGTATGAAATCATTACTTTTAAGTTATTATTTACACCAAAATAACTGGTTTGGTGTGTTGTAGGTAATATGCAGGGGAAAAAAGCATTTAATGTTCAAATCTTTAATAGCTTTTCATATACATTTAAGAAAAGTTTAACCTTATGGTATTGAAATATAAAGTCACAAAATCATGTAGGCTGGAAAAAAAAAAAACTTAATAGCATGGAGTACAACCATAAATTTAACCCTGCTAAGTGACCACTGAACTGTGTCCTTAAGTACCACATCTGCCTGTTTTTGAAGTACCTCCAGGGCTGGTGGCTCCACCACTTCTCAGCTTCCCTGGGCAGTCTGTTGCAGTACTTTACAAACCTTTTTGTGAATAAGTATTTCCTAGTATCTAACCTAAACCTCTTATAGCACAAGTCAAGGCTATTTCCTCTTGTCCTGTCTTCTGGAAGAAGAGACCAACACCCACTTTGCTACAGCTTTCTTTCAGGTAGTTGTAGAGCACAATAAGGTCTCCCATCAGCCTACTTTTCTCTTGGCTGAGCAATCTCAGCCACTCCTCACAGTGCTTAATCCTCAATATTCTTTAATAACTTTATATGCAAATAATATGAAGTAATAGGTCTTGTTGGATACTTCACCTGCCGAATGAATAATCTGCTTGTGAAGCTGCATAAACTGCAGTTTGTTAGTCAAATATACTTAAATTATTTCCATTTATAGGTATCATCTATGGGGATAACGCCTTTCTTTGTAGAAAATGTCAGTGAGCTACAGTTATGTGCCATCAAATTAGTGACTGCAGTAAGTACTTCTTAATTTGCAGTTTTATGTTCCTGTACTTCTGAGAGTGTAGAGCCTGTTGCATATACTCTATTTTCCTTGATAAAGAACAAGAATTTCAAACTAATTTTATTCTTCCATGGTTTTAGTTTGATGTTGCAACTTAGGAACAATATTGAATCTCCCTGAGCTGCCCCTATTTGCATAGTACTCTATAGATACAAAGATCCTACTTAAGCAAGGAATTTCTTAGTCTTGGTTATGTCGTTTAAACTGTAACCACAACCTCTTTCCTCTTAACTGTCCCTTTTTATCTTAATAAATCTTAGCAAGGTGGTTTTCCTCATTTCCCACTGCAAGATTTGAATTTATGAGGTGGAGTAAGATATAGGCCTAGTAGGATACTTTTAAGGTAATAGAAGAGGTGGTTGTGTGAAAAATCAAAAGGATAAAGTATTATTTCAGGAAAAAACAAGTACAACTCAGATGTATTTATTCAAGTGGAAATTTTCCATCTTTAAGGATCTGCCTAAGTAAAAGGAGAGGCTGATTCTACAGTCTTGACCATCTAACTGACATAACATCGTATCAGGCAAATATTAAAGCTTAAGTCATTAAATAAAAGCTGATGTCTCAAATGTGCTCGACAGCATGTAATTTGTTACCACAGTTTTCCTCTGTACTGCTGGGTTCTGAAAGCTTAGTAGTACACTCTTTGACTTTATCTTATAGAGTGCATTCTACCATTGACAGAAAATTTGAAGATCTATTACACAGTTGTAACTTGAAGATTTTAAAAAGATATGTGTCTAAAAAAGTTTGTATTTTGTAAAGAAATGCTTTCTTTGGAAAAACAATGCATTAAAAACAAGGTCTGTGTTTACTATAATTTAAATGTCATGTGAAGTGTGTGTTTCTATACATAATTTTAAAAAATACTTTTAACAAGTGGTATTTTATGTAACAATAATTTTCTGACATTCTCATAACTGTTAAATAGGTATTCTCCAGGTATGAAAAGCATAGACAGCTAATATTAGAAGAAATATTCACTTCCCTTGCAAGACTACCAACTAGCAAGAGAAGTTTGAGAAACTTCAGGTAATTTCTAACATAGATTAATAACTTATTGACATTATCATGTACAGGTTTGTAGGTGTAGGATTTGGGGCTTCAATATTAACTATTTGTGTAAGAATCTGCAACTTGATAAGCTGAGCTTTATTAGAAGTTGGTACTTCAAAATACTGACAGCAGAATTACTTAACAAATGTCTTGTTAATAATCACTGTTTCTTAGGCCATTGTGTTTGTGCCTGATATAGAAATAATAAAAGGAAATCCATCTAGTATCACTTTAAATGAATTTCATTTAGGAACTATTCCATTCACTTTAATAACTACCCTTTAAAGCACTTCAGATAGATTTCAGTGCATCTTCAGAATAATCATATAAGCCCTGGTTCAGTCTGAAAAAGAATTGGATAGGACCCAGACTTCAGTTAAAAATGAGACTGGAATGCTTTATGTTATTCCAAAATATTTGTTATTAGTGTTGTTTAGTTCCTTGCTTGTCCTCAGAGACAGACAAATTGGTAAGTATTTTGTATGATGCAGGGTGGGTGAAGCAGACAAATCCAGGAAGAAAATACACTGGAACTTCAAAGCTGAATTCAGCAACACTAATGTTAGCATAAGTGCTTGTTCCTGTTATTTCCTATTGTTTTGATTACAAACATCAGGCAGATCCAGGAGACAGGGAAGTGGCATAAATGATGCACTCTCTGAATTGGTACCTGTACCAGAAGGAAGTCACTATGTCAATACCACAGTGACTGTACTATTTATCTGTAGAGTTTTATCTCTAGTTTTTTAAGGGACTGTCTCTAACTGTAGCTACAGTCATGAAGGGTACAGTTTATATAATTAGATACAAAAATATTTTCTCCCTAAAAGCAATAAAAAATAGCTTCATAAATGTGATAATTACAATTGATTTTGTGCACAGTTAGTATTTTGATAATTTGGGAAGAATGATGTTGGGGAATGATGATGTGAAAGGTAGCAATAGCTGGTGTTGATGTATGTATGGGTCATAAAGGTCATATTGTTTCTCAGGTTATATCATGGGAGAAATACAGAGTGTATTCATAGTGGTCTTACCCTCTTAAAAAACACACAACACATTTAAAGATATTTGCATGCTGAAGTTCACAGTCTGTTATGTTATCTCAGATTACCGTAGGTATAACTTGTGTAGAAGTCAGTCCAGGTTGCTGTTTTCTCTTGTTTAAAAGACTTGCATGTTTCACATACATTGAATAATATGTAAGTAATAGATTGTTAGGGTAACAATTTGGTGTATTTCTTTTCTGTTGTTCTGTACTAGAAATGGATCCACCACTATACATAATAAGTCTATTACTGTCTTAGTATGAGGGTGCTTGTTTACTAATTATTTCTGTAGATATGTTTTGGTTGATGGACAAAGATACTCTGATAGACCAACTATGGAGTGTTTCAGTTAATTTCTTTTGCCTGAAAATGATACTTACTGTTTTTTTAAGACCAAATTTTATACTGTGTAAGAGAGAAGCAAATAATTACATAAATGCCTAGAACACAGATTTTTGGGTGTGGTAATCATTTTAGAAAGGTAGGGTTTTTTGGTTTTTGGTTTGGTTTTGGTTTTGGTTTTTTGTTAATGTTAATTCTGCCTTATTAACAGGTTAAACAGCAGCGACACAGATGGAGAGCCTATGTATATTCAGATGGTAACAGCATTAGTTCTGCAACTTATTCAGTGTGTGGTGCACTTACCATCAGCAGAAAAAGATGCTAATTCAGAGGAAGAATCAAACAAGAAAGTAAGTTTGTTTTGTTTTTTTTTTTCATCCATACTTTTTTTTTTTT
>WAAF01003987.1:0-14136 GCA_013400475.1 Tricholaema leucomelas | reverse complement strand
CAGATGACACCAAGCTATGTGGTATATTCAACTTGCTGGAGGGAAANTATTCAACTTGCTGGAGGGAAAGGATGCCATGCAGAGAGACCTGGACAGGCTGGAGAGGTGGGCCCAGGCCAACGTCATGAAATTCAGCAAGGCCAAGTGTAAGGTCCTGTACCTGGGTCAGTGCAATCCCAAGCACAGATACAGGCTGGGTGGTGAATGGCTGGAGAGTAGCCCTGAGGAAATGGACCTGGGGGTCTGGGTTGATGAAAAGCTCCACGTGAGCTGGCAGTGTGCACATGCAGCCCAGACAACAACAAGGTCTTGTAATGACAGGATGAGGGGTAATGGGTTTAAAATGGTGGAGGGGAAATTGAGACTAAGTGTTATGAATGGGTTCTTTCCAGTGAGAGTGGGAAGACACTGGCACAGGTTGCCCAAGAAGGTTATAGATACTCCCTCCCTGGAAGTGTTCAAGGTCAGGTTGGATGAGGCCTTGAGCGACCTTTTCTACTGGGAAGTGTCCTAGCCCACGACGGGGGTTTGGAACTGGATGACCTTTGAGGTCACTTCCACCCTAAACCATTTCGTGATCCTATTGATTGTTCTGCTTCAAGGCAGTTCAAACACACTCTCCAATGCTGGTTTCATTAGTAAGAGGAGACTTTTGAATTCAGTGCCTGGGGACTGTGCTTCAGAATTTTGAGTAGAGACACTTTGGAGGATGTGTTTTTGTCCATATTTGTGAAAAACAGTTTATTTATGAACAAACGAGCAAACTACTGTATTATTGAATATTAATGTTTCACATCAAGGCTACTTAATCTGAAACCTAATCACAAAACCTCATGCTCTATATTGAGATTTGTGGTCTTTTGGGCTCAGTTTCTGAGAGTACATGGAATAGGATCATAAAATAGTTTAAAAGGGACCTCCAGAGACCTTCTAGTCCGTCCTCCACTAGATCAGCTCACTCAAAGCCTTGCCGAGCCTGACCTTAAATGTCTTCAAGGATGGGGCCTCAACTATCTCCCTGGGCAACCTGTTCCAGTGTTTGGTCATCCACATGGCAAAAAAATTGGTCCTGGCATCCAATCTAAATCTCTCATTTCAAACGATTGCCCCTCATCCTGTCACTGCAGGCCTTTGTTAACAGTCCCTCTGCAGCCTTCATGTAAACCCCTGCAGGTGCTGCAAGGCCTCCCCATAGCCTTCTCTTCTCCAGGCTGAACAATTCCAACTCCCTCAGCCTGTCCTTCTAGCAGAGGTGTTCTAGCCCTTGAAATAGTCTTCATGGTCCTCCTCTGAACCTGCTCCATCAGGTCCATGTTCTTGCTGTGCTGAGGACTGCAGAGCTGGATGCAATACTCCTTGTGAGATCTGAGCAGAGCAGAGTGGCAGAATCACTTCTTGATCTGCTGGCCATGATTTGTGTGATGCAGCCTAGGATGCCATTTGCCTTCTGGGCTGCAATCACACTGCTGGCTCGTGTCCAGCTTCTCATACACGAGAACTTTTCTGCAATGCTAATTTCTGTCACCTCCCCCAGCCTGTACTGACAATGAAGATTCTATTGTAGTTCTTATATTTCACAATTTATGATGATATTGGAAGGTTTTCCTCAGCAGTTTGAGTGAACTGAATAACATCTTTCATGTTATTTTCTTCTGCAGTCCACATTCTGAAGGCCTTGGACTGGCCTCTGTACAGAAGTTCCCTTTTCTATAATAACAAAACCAACCCAATTATACTTTGTACTGAGGAATTTTATGACGTTATTCATTTAAGGACTTTTAGTTTAACTACTTATTCAAAATCACTGTCTTGAAGATGGGCATGGAATGGTGCCTCTATGAGTCTGCTGGTACCCCAATAAAGAATCCATTCATTTTCTTATTGTACCAGAATATGAACTGAAGTTTACAGAAGTTAAGTAACTTGTGAAGAGAGCTGGGATCATTGCTTTCTGGTGCGTATCCTAAACAGTCTTAAATGAAGATTTTAACATCGCTACAGAAGTGCAGGCTAATATACACATGGACAGTGGGCTTAGTAAGCTGCACGCTTTTGGTATTTGTTGCTGATCCTTGTAGTTTTTCCTCTTGTTATTGTTGGGAAAAATCCAAATGAAACCACATATATAAATTGTTTGAGCTTAAAGTGGGTTTTGATAATACTGCCTTAAAGATGTGTTGCTGACTTTGGGTGTTGTAGCTTTTGCCTTTGTGGATTAGCTTCAAAAGAATTTGTAGTTTGTTTGATAGTGAACACACCTACATCCATCTGGTGATTAGTTTAATTAGGTGATGTGATGCTAGCCCAGTTTCTTCTGATTTCCTTTTATATTTATTACTTAAATTTTGTGCTTAATTTTATTGTGAAGATACATAGGAGTGGAAACTTGCCTCGGTCTGTGTTTTATCGCCATTATTCAGCAGCTGAACTGCAGACAGTGCTGTATCACTGAACAAGAGAAAAAGGATGGTGGTATTTCTGAAGAAAAGTTTCTCCAACTTATGTAGTGCAGAGTGTTTGTGAGACAAGAGTGGAGACTAGCAGATCAATGATCGATCTTAAGACTGACTGCATAATAAAGGTTTAATTCTCAGACTGTCATCTTTCAGCAGTCTGTGTTGTGACTCCCTGGGAAATAGGAATCTCAGCTCATGAAAGCTCCTTGACCTTAGCAGAAGGGTCTTCTATAGGTGATAGTGCTGATAACAGGTAACATCAGCTGTGTTGGAAATGCATGGAACTACTCCTTTTCAGTCATTTCTGGACTCCTGTGTTCATGCCAGGCTGCCCAACATCTGTGTGTCATCGTTCCTTCAGCCTGACACGACATGGAGTGGGTTTTCTGAAGGTGAATAGGCACCTGGTGTCAAGTGCCTTCCCTGTCTCCTGGAATGCCTTGTAGAATATAACCTCTTTATCGTTATCTTCTGTGAGTTTAGCTTTGTAGGTTATATAAGTGAAGGTGACAGAAACTGCAGGCTACTGCCATTGCCCTCAGTGTGTAACATAACTAGAAGTCATTAGGGAGGAGGAGGTTGGTTTCTGTTTGGGTTGTTGAACAGGACTCTGACTTTTTTCCTAGATTTCTGGTTTGGAAAGTTACTCTGTACTGAGAAAGAATAGGAGAATTGTCTTCTCTTTATGGAAGTCTTTGGAGCAAACTGTTTTTTTGTTTTACTTCAGGTTCTCTCTGAACTTTGCTCAGAATTGCCTTGGAGGGAATTTGAACTGTAGCATTGCATCTGTTTTTTGTGCAAGGCTTTGAGATGAGTTAAGCATCAGAGGACAAGTCAGAGAAGCAGTGGTTGTCTTTGTTCAGAAGGTGTCATTGTATTACACACTATGGCACAATCCTGCTCTGGTAGGAAGCCTCTATAGAGGCTTCCATTAGGACTAAAACTCTTCTGGCTTATATGTAGGTAATGACTTTTTCTTAATATTTGTGAAAATAAACAAATATTTTTTAAATTAAAACGCCATATTTCATTGTGTATTCTTAATTTATCTGTTTGCTTAAATCATTAAACTATTTTTTGGTTGTTGTTCCCAATGTCTGTTTAGGTAGAATAATTAAAAAGGAAGTATTTTTAAGTATTTGTTTTATCTTACACAAACAGATGTAAACATATGTGAACAGTTATAGGTGTTCCTTTAACAGCATTCCTTACTTTTATTTTGTCCAGCTCTTTGCCTGTGTTAAATATACACAACAAAGTGGTTAGGGGGAGGAGGGATCTGTCAGGAGCAGACTTCAGGCAGGCTGCTGTTGGTACTTTCCTGATACTGGTGTTCAGAGTTTGACTGGCTGCTGCCAAGCTTGCACCTGCAGTGCTGGTTGATTGAAACTCTGCATGCGTTCCTCTTAATAAGAACAAATAAATAATATCTTGTGTTACTTAACGAACACCAGGATTGCTTTAAAACCACAAGCACTAACCCCTCTTCTGTGCTAATACTCTGTCATTTCTGCCTTGCTCACAGGGGATGCTCAGGCTCCATTCCTCACCACAGATGCCATCTCTTCCGCTGTACCTTGGGTTTAACTTGCTATTTGGAGCCCTTACTCAAAATGCGTATCTGGTATTTTGAGTATGAGTTGTCCCATAAGCAGAGTGATTGAGTGAAGTAATTTGCATAGAAGCATTTGTGGTGTTTCTGAGCAAGAGAAAACACACAGAAGCACATGGCACTTAATTACATCGCTTAACAATAAATGTCAAGTGAAACCTTTTTAAAAAAAGATGAATGCTATACTTAGGGAAAGTGCAATTACATTTCTATGGTTTGAAATGTTTTACACACTGTATATCTTAGAGGGGCAAAGATTAATACTTCTGTACATGCAAAGGTGCTGACAGATTTCAGATGCTACAAGGCAGGCTTTTGTAACGGTAGTCCCCTTATTGCTTGCTAAGGGAACTCGTTTACTGTAATGTGTTGTTAATCTGAGCTCATTTACTTGTGTGCAACCACATTTGCATACAGACATTTTTCAGAATTGATTGAGAACGTGAGGACTAGAGGTCTTGATTTGGTAAATTGTTGCATATAAACAAGATTTGCATTCAAATGAGTGTTTATATCACAGCCTGATTATATGCCCCATTTTAATATTGTTGAATGAAAGGCAGTAGTAGATTTCAGAAAGTCACTCCTCTGATTATGTGTTCTAATTCTAAATTTAATTTAAAATGTCTTCCTCCTCCCCCTTTTTCTTTTTCCTTTGAAATTTAGTAACAGACCTGGAATTACTACTTCCACTAAATAATGTGTGCACTTCTAGAACAAACGATTATGCCTTCAAAATTACATTCAATAATTTGTTTAATAGAAGACTGTCATACTGCTTCTCTATTCCTGGGGAAAGGTAGTAGAGGAGCAACTAAACTCTACAATGTTAGTTGTCTGCTTCTTGGGGAATAGGAACGAATGAAAGGAGTGTTAGAGGGAGGAATGGGATGACATTCAGTTTCCCAGCCAGAGTCTGAGCAAATCCATATGTCTAGGGGACAGTGCTCACTACTGAGCATAAACACTAGCTCAGTTCTTTTCAGGAGCTACAGCTATGTCACAGAATTACAGAATGTTAGGGATTGGGAGTGACTTCCAGAGATCTATTTCAGCCCCTTACCCAAGCAGGGTCGTCTAGGGCAGGCTGCACAGGAGTGCATCCAGGTGGGTTTTCAGAGTCTCCAGCCTCCACAACTTCTCTGGGCTGTCTGCTCCAGTGCTCCCTCATGCTAAAGAAGTGTCTCCTTGTGTTGAGGTGAAACCTCCTGTGTTCTAGCTTGTGTACGTTGTTTCTTGTCCTATCGCTGGTCACCACTGAAAAGAGCCTTCATCTTCACACCTACTCTTCAATGATTTACAGATGTTGATCAGATCCCCTCTTACTCTTTTCCAGACTAAGCAGCCCCAGCTCTCAGTCTTTCCTCACAGGAGATGTGTTCAGGTCACTCAGTCATCCTCATAGCTGTTCATTGGACTCCAGCAGAATCCTGTCTCTCTTGAATAGTGTTCTGTGTGTGGTGCAGCTCTCCCTTCTGATCCAGAATTATAAATGAGAAAGAAGAGAGTAAAATTGCAAGCATAGCTATTCAACTACAGGCCAAATGAAAAGTTACTTTTAATGGGAAGTTTACCAGTCTAGTTTGCTGACTTCCACCAGTTCAGTGCCACATCAGTGGTGTAACTCAAATGTGGTTGTGGAGGGTAATCTTCACAGGTATTCAGTGCTTGCTAAACATGACAAAAGCCTGTCTTCCTCCCATGTTGCAGCAACCCATCCTCTCTGTCCCTACTGGGATGGTGTAGCTTTTCCATTTTTCTGTGGTCAGATTTATAGGTATTATAATGGAGCACAATTCATTTGATCAAAAAGCACCTCATTTCTTTTTTCAGTCCATGAATTTGAAGAAAATACATGAAATGAGATGGTTTCAGTGCCATAAATTAAGTAAAGCATTATAATTTAATTGCACTATGAGTTAACAGAATATTTTTCCTGTTGCCTAGCAATCATATTTACCATGAGATGCACCACGTGCTCAAGATTCCATTATTAACTTCTATTTTCAGAGGTTTATAATGATAATAAAAATTATTACTCGTAGGACAATCCAAAAAAGTGCATGCTGGGGGTTCTGTTGTTATGGGGTCTCTTACTGAGAAAGCTTGAGGTAGAAAGCTCTGGTGCTTTCTCTGGAGCTGTTCTGTATGTGCTAAATTCTGAAATCAGCTTCTTGAGAAACAGCTCTTTTGTGTGCTTTTGAAGCAGTAGGCAGTTTATAAAGTGTTCTTTTACATGAAAGGTTTTACATGGAGATGTTTTTACCGAGGCAGCTACTTCTGCTTAGAATGGTAGCAACTACTCTTTCCTCACAAAACTGAATGCTGGAGAGGGTTACTTCTTGTAAGGGTGTCTAGTGATAGGTCTAGAGGGGGATGATTTTAAGCCAAGAGAGAGTAGCATTGGAGTGGGTCTTAGGTAGAAGTTTTTCAGTATGAGGGTGAAAGGACTTTTGAATATGCTGCACAGGGAGGTTGTGAATGCCTCCTCGCTGGGTTTGTTGAAGGTCAGGTTGCCTAGGATGCCTACTTGTGAGGCATCCTTGCCCATGGTGGGGTGATTTGAGTAGATGATTTCTAAGGTCCCTTCCAAATGAAGAAATTCTGTGATTCTCTGAAAAGGATTTGAACACTGGTGTTTGAGGGCTTCTCTGTGTTCTCCATAGTAGTGGAAAAAGTATAGGTATTTTCTTTGAGGGACTGTAACAATTTGCTGAATGGGTAGATTACATCAAGCCTGATGAAGGAGGCTAACTCTTGAAGAGGCTGGAGGAGCAGAACCTCTGGTTAAGAGTGAAAAGAAAGGCCCAGAAAGTCACCTTAGGATGAGCTATCTTAAAGACAGGGCCAGCAAGTATATACAAAACCAGATAGCTTTTAGCAATTTCATTTGGTAAGAATGAAACTTGGATTGTTTTGTATCAGGCCATGAGGCAGTGCTGTATGTAAAAGCACTTGAATTTGAGTTTGTGGACAGAGGGCCTGAAAACTACTCACTGTCCAAGTTCTCTCAAGAATCAAGAGTTTTTGGCAGGCAAAGAGGCTGGAAACTGTCAGAATGCTAGTAGTGCTATGCCACTCACAGATGTGGTTCTGGACTGCATCTTGCTCTAAGGCGGAGTTCAAGGAAAAAAAAAAAGTTCATTCATAGCTTCTGTAGAAGTAATTAAGGAGAATATGACTACTGGATATTTAAATCTGGACTTATGCCAGAATCCCAAAGGTAGAGGGAAGGAAATGTATTTTTGAGTTAATCCTTTTTAAACCATAAAACTTTCTACACCATAGTGTTTCAAAAGATTTGGTTCTGCATATCGAGATGTAGTCATGTAGCTATTTATAGAGGATATATATGTTTAGTTGCAAATCATGAAGGAGCTTGACTTTACTCATGTTGTAAACTACTTCTAAGATTTATCTTGCTGCCTTTATAATGGTTAGTTTTTAATTAAGGAAGAGAGATGTAAAGTTCATGCCTTTAAGCAAGCAAACTTGTTTTGACTGGAAAGGAGACATTCTTCCGTACTGGTTTTTACCTTGTTCTATAACTGAGCAAGACTAGTTCAGAAAAACAAAGTAAAAAATAGAGTTGTGAGGGTTTTTTTCCAGATAAATTGGCTTTTCTACCCATGCTTCTGTTTCAGTACATACAATTCTACGCATACATGTAACTTTTCTTTGTGTACTCTCAGTGATTATGAATGAGAATCACTTTTAGAACTAGGTATATGTACTTTTTGTTGACAAAACACAGATCATACAAAGTAATGTAGATATTAGAGATAATGGAGATTTACATTAAAGTTGAAAAAGTTCAGTATTTGCTATGGTTAACATAAGTAGCATTTCCTTTTTATCTAGACTGTCTTAGACACTTTTTAGTGCTTCTTCACCCTTTGTATAGAAAACAAGGAAAGAGAGTTGTGCCTTAGAGTCCCTAATTTAGAAGTCTGAAGGTAAAATTTGCAGCTAACCTTCACTGTCCTCCTCCCATGAGGGCTCTGAAATCCTCCATCTCCATCAGTTTCCTCTGAAAAATTCCATTTCTCCCTGAGTGCTACATTGGATTAGTGATCTGAATTTCACATTCCATGTGTTTCCCTGGAAAGTGATCCTCCATACAGCAGCTGAATGAAAATGAAGGAGTGTTCCCTTGACAGGATCTAACACTCCAGGACAATAACAGGAATTACTGTCAGTTGTTTTTACTGGTGAAACAATGCTGAAGGTGTGTGTAAAATGAAAGAGAAAATAACATCCTGTCCTTGTTTGGCATTTTCTGGTGTTAAAGCAGTTCATACTGTTACATCTTATGTATGTCGTAATGTGGGAACGCAAAATGAGAGGGAATAATAACAAGCAGTGTATAAGCATTTGACCTTGGTTCCCACAGCTTCAGGATGTCTCCCACAGTGGAGGAAAGATAGTGGGACATCTGGCTAAGGAGAAAAACAAGGCATGGTTATGTAAAACACTAGGCTGTACTTGCCTAGGTTATGCTAATGTATAGGTGTGTGCTCTATGCTCAAGAATATATAAACGGAGTCGGAATGAACAATGAAGTTCTCTGGTGGATTCACACTGAATCTTGTGGAGTCCATGTTGTCCCCTTGCAGCATTGTAAGAATCAGAAACATGCAATGTAATTTCATTATGTCTGTGTGGACAGAAAAGTGAGGGGGGGACAATTGCAAGTCTTTAATATGGTTGTAATTTCTAAAAGCTTCTCTACTTCAGAGGCAAAACTGCACTTCTGCTGGCTAGCAAAAGGGCACCGGTTCCAGGTAGTGTTTGATTCGGTGATCTCCTGAAAGTTAAACTGTTGGGAAGCATTTAGGTGAAGTATAGTGTGGCTTTGCATTATATAAGGTAGGCTGAGGACCGTTTTTGTTCTCATGAAGAGAACATTTACTTCAGTACGCAGTGGTCAAGAGAGAGATATTTGGCTCTCCTGAAAATCTGTCTTAAAGAATGTAAATAACCACAGCATACTCATATTTGAGGCTAATGCCTTGAATAGTCTAATTTGTTGCCTAGCAACTAGTAAGCTTTTTTAATTGTATGATGTCTTATGTACATTGTAAGTCTGTGTGATTATACCTGGTGATTTAATTTAACAAATCTGTTGGGTTTTTTCCCTCCAAACAGCTCTTCTCTCATAGAAAAAAATCAGTACTGATAGCTTTAACTTTGCAATAACAAACAAAAAAATTACTAAAGATTTGTGTGTCACTTGAAAGAAGTTGTAAGAAGCAGCCAAAATTGGTTTTAAATTAATGGAATCAATTCCTAAAATACATTAGTTGCACAAACCCCGGAATTTTGGTCAGTATTGTATCTGACATTTGCTTCTAATGTGTGATTAAGCAGCTGTGAAGTAAAAGTGTTGAGGAAAGAATTCAATCAGAATTATGCTTATCAAATTAATTGTAAAGTCACATTTGATGTATTGAGTGATCTGCAAAGATTGCACCTCTTAGAAAAACAAAGGCCTGGTCCTGTACTGAAAGTGTCACTTAAAGGGTATCTTGGTATCATTCTCTTGAGGTGTCCTTGGTTTACTTGTTTTACATTGTAGGAAGGGAGGACTGCAATCAAACACAAGCCAGCTTAAATGAAAACACTTCAGACCTCCACTATACATTTTTATTGTCCTCTTCTAGGTTGACTGGGGTCAGCTGGACTATTTAGTAATTGACATGCCACCTGGGACTGGAGATGTACAGCTGTCAGTTTCACAGAATATTCCAATTGCAGGTATGTGTTGCTTGGCTGTTTCAGAGGTATAAAATTAAGTTTGGTAGCTCTGAGTAAATTGTATTTTAAAATGCTGGTCAAAAATTCTTTTAATTATCTAACACAGTAAGAATCTGTTCTGTCAGTTGTAGGATAATGAAAAATACTATGAATTAATTTTAACATGTTTAGCATCATAATTGTATTACTTCTAAGCTAAGTTTCAAAAAGATTTGTAAGTCAAGCATAGGAGTACTCGTGAAGGAAAGGCACTCATGCCGAAAACTGGTGAAGCTATTGGCAGAAAAGATTTCCATTGTACCTCCTGCTGTATTGTATTTTGTTGTATTAGTAAAGTTAATACAGTAAAATAATTTGTCTTCAGGATTGCTTTATATAATTAGGAGCCAACGTGAAGATCTGATAGACTGTAATGGTTTATTAACTGTCTGACATACTTCAGCAGAAGCAGTTGTCAATAGCCAACATAGTCAATGTGAGGAACAAAACGATAAAAGAGACCAAGCAATGCTTACGGTTCCAGCAATAATGTAGTAATTGCTGTGGCTACTCACCAGGAGGGGAGCACAGCACTGGAATGTATTACCCAAAGAGTCCATGGCATCTCCAGCCCTGGCACTGGTCTGGATTTTACTAGATTTAGCTTTAGATTTAGTTTGCCTTATCTAGTGTTACCAGAGACCTTTTCCAACCAGAAATTCTGTGAGTCAAAGATCTTAAAGAATCAGTGGGACTGCTTGATCCACTTTTGTTGTGATACCAGGCACACACACTGATGCAAACACAAAATGGTGGCATGTTCTACAACTCTCATTCTTTTCTGAGAGCAGACTGGCTGACAAGCACAAACGGGCATTGGTTCCCTCTGACAGCGCTTTCCCTCTGCACTGAAGTGAAGCCACTAAATGTTATGCTTTTGGAATCATTTCTCTTGCATGTAGAGGTCTACCAGGCTGTGTGATCAGTTTAATGAAGAAAGAATTGTGAATTTCCAAAATTTCATAGGATAGGTAAGAGTTAACTACAGGCATAAGTAAAAAGACTTGTGGGCATTGTAGACATGCCCAGAAGACACTAGAACTGCTGTATTCTGGGATGTAGATCCTGTTTTCAAAGCAAAACCATCAACAACACATTGAAGTCTACAGGAATGGAAGGAGCCCTTTAACAATCTGTCAGCATCTTGTGTCTTTTCCTTAACACAGTCATTTCTTGGCTGTGTTCATACATGATAGGCATTTATCTGCAAGCCCAAATATTCTGCAACTAGTTAAATTTAGTGTTTAAGCTGTATGGTGTATCTTATCTTCCATGATGTCAATTTCAGAAGAACTTAAATCTTTTGATACATAAAACTCAAATGTTAAGGCATGTGCTAAGTCAGCCATAACAGTATTGCCCCCAAATTGTTCATGACCATAGATGGTTCCTGTTGCTGTCTGCATTAAGTGGTGAAAGGGAGCAAATCAACAGATTTTTGATTAAAGGTTTAATGATTCTTGACATGAGAAGTAGGGGAAGAGGGTTCTTGTGCATTAGGTTATCTGTGAGCTGGAGCAAACAGTGATTTATATCCATTTTCTTAAATACAGTGCTTAGTACATTGCATATGTGAGGAGCAAAGCAGGAAAGCCTTTCATTTCCAGTGGTTTAACCAATAAGATAAAAACGTGACAGTGGTATGGAAGTTTTTGACAAGGTAGAATTTCACATTAAGTCTTGTATGTAAGAGCAGTATACCCATGCAATGAAAGAGATGTAGCTTTATCTTGGTGGGTGCTCTTTTTTAAGTACAGTGGATATCGATAATTGCTATTCAGTGCATCTAAATGTTGTAATTTAACATAGGTCATTAGGCCTTTTATCTTCAGGGAATTATTTGTGCCCTTTCCTTACAGATTTCTACAGTGTCAGTGGTTGTAGTGTTGGTGCACTGAGTCCTCTGGAACACAGAGGTGGTGAAGAAAAGTGGTTTAATCATTTATTTCTTCTAAGTGTAGCTGAGGTCTGGATGGGGAAGGTCACAATATCTTCTTAACTTGTACAGCACCTTAGTGAATAGAAACTTTAGATACTTTTATACATAGTATAATGTAATATAATTATATATTTGTTTAATTAATAGAATGGCTTAGGTTGGAAGGGCCCTCCCAGCTATGGGAAGGGATTCCTCTCAATTTGAGTTGGCTGCTCCAGGTCTCATTCAACCTGGCCTTGAGTACCCCAGGGAGGAGGCATTCACACTCTCCTTGTGCAACCCATTTCAGAGTCTCCATTTCCTACCTGAGAACAGCAGTGTCCTCATTCTTGTGTAGGTGTAACAGAGTGGAAAATTAAGAGTAAATAATTTCTATTCAATGTTTTAATTAATTTTTCACGTGATTGTCAGAAACCTGTGGTTCTGATACCTGTTGGATCAAGTTTTGAGGCAAGTCAAAGGAAACAACATGTTGATTGAAAAAAAAAGAAAAAAAGAAATTTAAAAGGCCAGCAAGAAATATCTGTTTTCTTGATAAGCTGTAAAAGGGGTAAATTCTTGCCCGTGTCTCTTCAAACTCTTCCCTCTGGCTTTCTGATGTGCTAATTCATTTTTACTATTTGCCTAAGAGTGGGCTTTCAGAGAGTCCAAACTGAAGACAGCATTTTGATTTCAGTTCTGTAGTGGTTTAACACTGTTGCCACACTTGCTCAGTCCAGTTTATAACTCACCAGTCCTGACTTCTTAAAATTTAAGCATCACTTCGTCTTTCTCATAAGTTGGTTTTGTTGACCATATGGAGGTTGGCCCTCGCAGCTTACAAAGTGCGTGCATTACGTTTTTGATGAAGAAAAACACAGCAGAGAGGGAGTGGTGAGGTTTGTATTTCCCTGAGAATTTATGAAGAATTCTGTCCTTTACATAGTGTGGGTGGTTTTCATCCTCATTGTTAGGGCTGCTATTTGTGTATTACAGCACAAGCAGGACTTTCTTCTTTTACTCCTGTTACATGGTTTCTGTCTCTTTGACACTCTGCCACCTTGTTTAGCATCCTTCTGTTTCTTTCAACCTTGCTCCCTTAAAGGCTACAGAAGATAGCGTTACAAAGCTCAGTGATGATGTCTTTGGAGCAATCTACAGAATTCTGCTAGTTTTGTGGGCTCTGTCTTCATTAGCAGTTCGTGTTTCTAAGCTGTGTTGTCTTTTATGTTCTTTTTACAGAAAGCATTTGGTGATGTGCCATTTTGTTCTCGAGCTTTATTCTTTGTTTATCCTTTGAGGATGTTTTTGGACAGTCATGGTATTAGCGGCATAATTTCTCTCCTTTCCCTCGGAGACAGCATATATATCTCAGTTTAGTACATTTAGGAGTGCTTTGTCTACTTTGCATGAAAGTTGTACTTTGATTTGCATGCATGCATATGTGAGATACGGTATTTGCATGACACTTTCTTCATTATTTATCTGTAGCTTCCTAGGAATAGGCAGTGTAGAAAATTTTTATTCTGACTATAAATAAATTTACCAAACCTGCATATGTTTTTGTCAGCCACTTACAGATTTTTGTGTGAGTGTGAGAAAGAGCACTGGTAATGGTGTTTTGTTCGGGGTAGATTTGCCCACACGAGCCATGAAAACCTGTAGCATTACAACATCTGACAATAAGAGAGTGACTGAAAGGATGTGTTAAATGTTACTGGGTTTTAGTTTCAAAAGAATTTTTATCATCCTGTATCACAACTACAAGATGATATCACAGGTACAGGATCACAGGTAAATTTCTGGAGTCAAAAAGAGAGCAATATCTAATAGGTAAGATATTCTGTTGTGTTGCTTTTAGAATTCTGGTTGTCATTAAAGAGCATCTTTAATGCATCTGGGAGATGCATCTTATTTAGCATATTATTCTTTAATCATCCATGACTTTTCCATGCTGCTGCAGTCATTCTTAACAAAGGAGTAGATGAGAAATTATAGGATAGCTTGAAAATACGTTTTTATTCAACCACCACTTCCTTCTTCAGATGCACGTCTGCTTTCCAAATAGAAACCCAGGGTCAGTCTAGAGGAAAAAGCTTTGTTCGTGGTCTGTTATTTTGTATTTGATTCTTCTTTACTTTGTCCTTCTCTTTCATATTTTGCATGAAACATCCAGAAATGAGTTCTTTATCGTGTGTTGAACATGCATACTTGGGAAAGTTGGAAGCATCATTATGCATTTTTCATCATTTGAAACAGGGGATTTCAGATAACAATTCTGTTGTTTAATGCCGAGACACAGTGTAAACTAATAATATTATGAAGAATAGAATCATAGAATGAATCATAGAATG
>WAAF01003984.1:0-19356 GCA_013400475.1 Tricholaema leucomelas | reverse complement strand
TAAATTGTAAATAATTATAAATACATGTAAATATATTTTGTAAATATACTTGTAAATGCAACTTGCTGCAAAATATAGCTTTGTCTTGCTCCAGGCTGTCTCAGCTGGTCTGGTAAGTCTTACCTGGGGGATGATTTCCAAGCTCACCACAACTGTGGACAGTGACAGCACCAAAATTTTACCCTGATGAATGTGATTTCTACATTATCTCTGTTGCTAAATCAACAGAGCTCCATACCTTTATTTTCACATCGAAAACTGACACCATATGTTATAAAATAAATTATATACTGACAATTCATGAGGACTCTCTTCTTCCAGGCAACCAGCAATAGAATAAGGGGACACAGTCTCAAGTTGTGCCGGGGGAAGTCTAGGCTGGATGTTAGGAGGAAGTTATTAACAGAGAGAGTGATTGGCATTGGAATGGGCTGCCCAGGGAGGTGGTGAAGTCACCGTCCCTGGGGGTGTTCAGGAAAAGGCTGGATGAGGCACTTAGTGCCATGGTCTAGATGACTGGATAGGGCTGGGTGCTAGGTTGGACTGGATGATCTTGGGGGTCTCTTCCAACCTGGATGATTCTATGATTCTAAGACTTGAAATGAGACTTTACTTACAGTACAAACACTGATGTCCACAGCTGTAGTGAAGTTTGCAAGCATACATTCAGCTTCAGTGTGTAACTCTAAAACAAACACGGCAGATGACCCTGTTCTCTCCTGTTCTTCCATGTAACAGTATGCTTAATAAGTGTAGTTCAATGACGTATCTTCCCAGGAAAAGCATGAGACCATCTTTTTTTTTTTTTCATGATGCCCTCTACAGCCAAGTGAGAGAGCAGGAATTGATAATGGATTCAGTTACTGTTTTTTAAGCAAAAGTCTAGCAGAAACTACATTAGGGTACAGGTATATGAAGAAGTTCTTACACAGTAGGCTACCGTACCAGTTTTATGAAATACCAGCTCTTGCATTAAAAAAAAAAAAAAAAAAAATCAAATACTATACTCCACTACAAATGCAGATGGTTCATCCCTACGCCATGAATAAAGGAAGACCAAATTGCTTCACGCTTGCAAAACAGAAATACAGAAGGTTATGCATTGTGGAATACTTAGCTCGTGAAAATTAATTTTTTTCCATCCGTTCTTTACTCCATGCATTTTTTTTTAACTTGAAAAAGAACACTGACAATTCCATTCTGCTTCTGCATCAGTGAAAGCTATGCTTTTCAAGGGAAAAAAAATGTTACCTCTGTGTTTTTGCGATGGTGTGTTCTCCTTCTTGGCCTTTACCTGTTCTTCAAACAACAACAACAACAAAATGATTCTAAGCTCTGCTCTGTTAAAATATCTGTAAGCTTAGCTGTGAAAAATCAGTTATGTCTTCACGTTAGGATTAGGCCAAAATCCAGATTATGTTCCTTTCTATTTTCACACAAGTAGGTACTTATAGAGAACACTGAAAACTGCATTTCAAAAGCTAAATGCATATAGGAATAATGCTCTCTAGTTAGTCATCATGAACTGTCTGTAACTGAACATAGTATAATTTTAATTATACTTTAAGTTATAAAATTTCACATTACTAATGAGGAATTAATTTATGTAATAGTGCATAAAGGGAATGTAAGTGACAACAATGGGTATACCTGGACATTTTTAAGTCCCTAACTCTTGGCAAAATTTGCATTAATATTGAAATGATAGCTTCCAGCCATCATATGCTGACTAGTAGTATATTCAGGGAGATAAACTTCTAATTTTTTATGTCCCTTGAAAGAGAAGAGTAGGTCCACTTGAGAGTAAGAATTACAAACACAGCCACTTTATGCACTTTTTTTCTAATATTCTAATTGTTAGAATATAATTATTCTAACAATTATTCTAATGCAACAAGATGCTTTAGTGTTTGATTTCTTTTAATGAAACAACATTTTTATACAATAGAAAGCCAAGTAAAGCAGTTTGTAATGCTTGAATATTCAGAGTTACAGTGTTTCAGGCATGTTTTACTAGAAAAAAAACCCAAACAAACCACTTACTGTATTTTTTATTTCAAAGTGAATTGCTTCTCTGTAGTCTTCATTTGGCCATTCCAGTAATAAATTCCATTTTCTCTCTCTCTCTAAATTTATCACTGCTTGCATATTTATATACACAAAGTAGGTGGCTTTACTTACAACCTTTCTGAGAGGAATTGTGAATTAGTCTTATGAAAAATGAAAGATCAGAAAGCAAACGATGCATCTGGGAATTTATTATCAGTGTTCAAAAGGCTGATATTATAAGACATCTCATCATTTATTTAAGTCAGCAAATAGAAAGATAATCTTGTAATTTAGGGCATGAGTTCAAACATGACTATAGGTCTACATGTGACAATAAAACAGCATAAACACACAAACTATAAAATAAAAAATCTGGGCCAGGAGATAGAAGGGAAGTAGTAGAGGGGATAGAATAGAAGGTTTGATATAGCTCTTCGACAAAATGGATTTGGCAGCAAAAAGCGCAGATTCAACTTGCTTGGCCCATTCAAGAAACCAGACAGACTCTTCATTCCCTTTCATGAAGTTTCCTGTGTATTCTGCACTGTGTGATTCTTATCTGGGGGCTTCCATTACTAGGTATGTGCTGCAGTTATAAAAGACACCTAACCAGATGAGTCACGTGCAGAGAAGATGTACACTGCCAAAACTGTTTTCCTATGAGATTCTGAAAATTACACTAACTATTTAATAGTAGCTCTTATTTGGAATTCTTCCTTTCTCCCTTTGGAGAGGATTTTTGAGGAGAAAAATAGCCTTACAATGGATTTGATGTTTCTTTGACTTTTTGATGGTTAGGGTTTTGGGTTTTTTTTTGAGGTTGCTTTCTTTTGTTTTGTTTCTGTTTTATAATTTGTGGAGAAATACAATCACTGGTTTCTTGGTTACACTTTAAATGTGCTACAGCCACAGTCCAACACTGGGTAACCGCGGTGGTTCTGGGAGTCACCTGCCCCCCTACACAATTAATTCATCCAGACTAAACTCAGCTGGCTGGAAGTTAAAGAATGAAGCTTTATATATACAGCTTAGCACAATATACAAGCAGATATCTAGAATATACTGCAAATATTTACAGTAATCACAGAATTACAGAATCACAGAATTAATGAGGTTGGAAAAGACTTCTAGGGTCATCAAGTCCAACCTATCAATTAACCCTTCTAATTAACTAAACCATAGCACTGACTCATCCAGCCTCCTTTTAAACACCTCCAGGGATGATGACTCCACCACCTCCCTGAGCAGCCCATTCCAATGGGCAATCACTCTTTCCATGAAGAATTTCTTCCTAATGTCCAGCCTAAACCTGCCCTGGCAAAGTTTGAGACTGTGCCCTCTTGTTCTGTCACTGGGTGCCTGGGAGAAGAGACTAAACCCTGGCTGGCTACAGCTTCCTTTCAGCTAATTGTAGAGAGCAATGAGGTCTCCCTTGAGCCTTCTCTTTTACAGTATGAACAAACCAAATGAAAGTCACAAAAATAATGTCAAGGGATGAAAAAAACCCCAAAACCTAAATTACTGAAATGAACAAAACAGTCTTCACAAAGGAAAATAGCTTTTATTTTTATTACTTAGGAGTTGTTGCATGAACAAGAGAAAAGTATTTTATTGACAATGTATTTAATGTAATGGTTGTGAATTAAGCCAGTGTTAAATAAAATTGTTTTTTTCCTGTGTCTTAAAATAGTAGAACATGAGCTTTGATCCACTTGAAAGATGGGATAGTGACGTATGAAAGAGTGAAGCAAGCTGCCCTGCCATGTACACATATGAAATGATTGCAGCAGAGGCAACCCAGAAAAATGAAATTACCCACATGTTTTTGTACCTTGGCCAGCCTGTTTAGTAAATTTGTTCAGTGTCAGGGAACTTCTAAGAACAGCATCCACAAATTGTGTTAGGCTAGAACATTGCACAGAGATTGGTAGACCAACATCTCTCATAGGCAGAAGCACTGTTTTCTAGGCAAAAACAGTCCAACCTCTGCCTGGCTACAATCTCCTTTCAGGTAGTCATAGACAGCATTGAGGCCTCCCCTCAGCCTACTCTATTCCAGGCTGAACAACCCCAGCTCCTGCAGCTGCTCCTCATAGGGAGCCCACTCACCAGCCTTGTTGCACTTCTCTGGACACATTCAAGCGCTTCAACATCTTTCTTAAATTGAATGGCTCAGAACTGGACACAGTACTCAAGCTGTGGCCTCACCAGTGCTGAGTACAGGGGCAGAATGACTTCCTTGGTCCTGGCCACACTATTCTCTATAAAGGCCAGGATGCCATTGGCCCTCTTGGCCTCTGGGCACACTGCTGGCTCATGTTCAGTTGACTGTTGACCAGTACCCCCAAGTCTCTCTCTGCTTGGTTGCTCTCCAGCCACTCTATCCCCAGCCTGTAGCTCTGCATGGGGTTGTTGTGGCCAAAGTGCATAACCTGGCACTTGGCCTTATTAAAACTCATGGCCTGTCCAGGTCCCTCCAGAGCCCTCCTGCCCTCTAACAGATTGACACTTGCTCCCAACTTGGTGTTGTCTGCAAACTTACTGATGCTGGACTCAATCCCCTCATCCAGATCATCAATAAAGATATTAAACAGGACTGGGCCAGCACTGATCCCTGGGGCACATCACTAGTGACTGACTGCCAACTGGATGTGGTACCATTCACCAGCACTCTGGACCCAGCCATCCAGTAGTTCCTAACCCAGCACAGAGTGCCCTTGTCCAATCCATGGGCTGCCAGCTTGACCAAGAGTATGCTATGGCAGACAGTGTCAAAAGACTTGCTGAAGTCCAGGTAGACTACATTCACAGCCTTCTCGATGTCCACCAGGTGGGTCACCTGGTCATAAAAAGAGATCAATTTGGTTGAGCAGGACCTGTCCTGTCTGAATCTCTGCTGGCTGGGTCTGATACCTTGGCCATCCTGTAGGTGCTCTGTGATTGCACTCAGGATGATCTGCTCCATTATCATGCCTGGCACCGAGGTCAGGCTGACAGGTCTGTAATTTCCTGGATCCTCCTTCTGATCCTTCTTTTGGATAGGCACCACATTGGCCAGCTTCCAGTCTTCAGGGACTTCTCCAGTGAGCCAGGACTGTTGATAAATGACGGAGAGTGGCTTGGCCAGCTCATCTGCCAGGTCTCTCGTCACCCTAGGATGGATCCCATCTGGTCACATAATACATAAGTTAAAAGTAATACAGAAGCACAATACCCCTCCTGGAGTGCCCAGGAGGGGCTCCCAACCTTATTTCCACCCCCCTCCCTTATCCCAGAGTCAGCTTTACATGTAAGGTGAGTTGGAAGAATCAGCGAGGGGGGTTAGAGGAAATGATTATTTATGTGCAGGGTCAGGCAGAAGCAGCTAATATGGCTGATGCTAGGGACTGACTGTCTTACCTATGTTTGTGTTCTTGTTGTCAAACATCTCAGAAAACCTATGAGTGAAATAGACATCACCATTGTTTTCTTTTCACAACCTATAATCTAATTTATCTCATTAAATTATTCCAATTAGCTTTAAACCAGCACAGCAACTTGGCAAAAGTTAAAGCCCCCTTTGTGGTCTAGCTTGTCCTCAGATACCAGAGGGGCTGGAAGCACCTGAGTGTAACTCCTGAGTGACTCCCAACTGGACCTTTAATGGATTAAAAGAACAGGATTAAGACTCAAACCAGGGCTAAGAGCCAAGTTGGTTTATTTGACAGGCTGCAGAGTGGTCAAGCAGGAATGACATGAACAGGGGTGGCTGAGGGCCTGCCTGGCAGGGAGGCAGCCAGAGAGACAGGCAGGGAGGTAGGCAGGCAGTATGGCATGGCAACACGGTAGGCAGCATAGTGGTTCTTGATGGTACCAGTGTCTAGCCACTGACTTCTCAGCAACCAATCCTTACATGGCTCCCTCACAAAACGTCTTTCCCCTAGCAGCGGCTCCTTACAGCGGGCAGTGACACATCATACACACAGAGACCTTCATCCTGCAGCAGTTGACCCACAGAGTTCTCCAAGCAGTGCCATCTAAGCAGCTCTTTCCAAGCCGTTTCTCTACCCTGCCATAGTCCGATGCCTTTTGCAGTTTCACACTGTTGCTAAAATCAGCTGCCTGCCCTATTTGGACAGTGGAGTGCATGCCTGGTGCAATCTCGAAGGGCTCTGAGCTGTGTCTCTGACTCAGGGTCTCTGGATTGTGTCCCTGACTCTGGGGCTCTGAGCTGTATCTCTGTTGCATCTGCCGCCAGGGAGTCTCTGGAGTTCCAAAGTCCCTCACTCAACCCCAAGGGGCCAAGGGCCAAGCTCCCCATATCCCAAACGATTCTCCCAACAATGGTGAGCCATATGTAGAGTGATTACTGGACTCTTGCTATTATCACCATAAACTATGAAATATTTGTTCTTATACATGTGCAGATGGCCCTATATTTAACAAAAGACGAGTCTGTATCATGGTTAACTCCTTGAGGCAGACACCAAGATTACTACCTGATAACACAATGGTATAACAGTGGTTCTTCTCCCATGCCTTGAAAGCAGTGGCCTATATTATCTTAAGGAAAAATATAAAAGGAACTACATTTTCTGCTAACAAATTATATTGTACTAGGATTCTCAAGCTCATATAGTGACCAGCAGGTTGCAGATGGGATAGGCTGAGTCACACACATTACTGTCCTTCCTGGCAATCTGATCCTTCATGGTGAGTCTTTCATTAAAGAGGATGTAGGTGGAATTACAGCATCACAGTCACTGATGAAAAATAATTTTCTGTTTATTTGCCAATTTCCAACTGTGTACAAATCTCAGACACCCTTGATCAACGGAACAAGTACTGTACTATTTCCAGAGAGAGTTTAGAGCATTCTGTGATGGGGAGAGGAAAGGAAGACAGTAAATTGAACAAATAAAAGAATCCTCCACACAAGTTACAGAAACTGATTTTTCAGTCTCTATACTCTAGCAGACACACAGTTAAACACAACAGAGACAGAACAAGTGACATCCCAGCTACATCTATTAGCTAAACTAGCACAGCATAGGCAGTGATAACAGTTTAGTATAGGAAGTGTCCCAGAGAAAGGAAAAGGCAGAGAACGAAAGTGACTTTCCACTTGCGAAGACTGTGGAGCACTCTAGTGCAAGAAGGGCACTAACAAACAGAATCCAGCAGAGCACCACAGAACCACTCAGAGATGGAGCTCATGATGCACACAGACAGTCTGAAAGCTTCATCTGAGTACTGTGAAGATTAAAAGCAAAGGATGGTAGCGTGTCTGCAACTTTTTACAAAGTAGTCATAGAGAAGGCAAGAGACAGACTTTCCTGGGAGGTGCATAACTGAAAGGCAAGAGGCAATAGTCACAAACTTTAGTAGAGAAAAATCTAACTGAACATTCATGGTATTGAATTGTGAGTGGGATGGTTAAGCGTAATAATAAATTAGTGGTGGAGACAGTGGAACTTCTGTTTCTGGAGACGTTTTGTATTAGCTGGGCAAGGTGATGAGCAATCTGCTCTTAACTTGGAAGCTAGTCCTCTCCTGAGGTGAGGATTGGGCCAGATGATTTCAAGCATTACTTCTAATCGGAGCCATTCTCTGATTAGCCTACTGCAGATATCAGCCTCCTTAAAAGAGTGATATCCTCCCTATGGTTATGCTATTCAAATTATGTCTTGACAAAACATTGTAAGAAAAATAATCATAAGAGAATAAAATATCCAAAGGACATCAGGAAATATTTAAAAAATAAAAATGTTTTTATGCAAAAGAGATAAAAAATCACAGATGAGAACTGTTCTGTGCAATGACATGTTTTAGTAAAATACATCATGTAGGCACAAAGAAAAAATGTGGCACATTGGTACAAAGACAGTAACCAATGATTAAACATTGTTCAGGCTGTCACCATCTCATGAGGAAAAATACTTTGTATGCTTCATTAGTCTGTATGCAGTATCAACCTCAGCGCTTCACTGCATGTGTTCTGGTAGTTTTGAGGAGCAATGAAAACCTGATTTCTTGGTTTATATTAATAGCAACAATCCAGCATTCTTACGATTTTGTCTACAGATATATCTTGAGCAGCAGATATGACATAAACACAGTAGAACTGGAATTTGGTTTGGTGACATCCGTTATGCTTCCAGGAATATGTCATCTATGCAATACATCTGTATACATACCTCTATCTACTAGGCTTCAGTACTGCCAGTCCAGATAGCCTTGCTTCTATGAAGAGAGAGGACAAGCACTGAAGTATTTAGTGAGAATGTGTTTTCCTCTGAAGCAGAGAGATCACATACCAAATACAAGAGAGATGTGGAGGTGCTGGATTGGGTCCAGAGGAGGACAACAAAACTGGTGAAGGGCCTAGAGAATGTATCTTATGAGGAGTGACTGAGAGAGCTGGGGATGGTTAGTTTGAAAAACAGGAGGCTGAGGAGAGACCTCATTGCTGTCTGTGGGAATGCAATGTGAGAAGGGATAATAACAAGCAAAATGGAGAACGCTGACCTTGGTTCCCACAGCTGGAGGCTACCTTATTTGGAGGAAAGGATAGATAAGTGGATGTCTTGTTAATGAGAAAAAGAAGGTGTGGTGTATGTAAAAGACTGGGTTGTTCTTGCCTAATTATGCTAATGTGCTCTATGCTCAAGACTATATAATGAGAGCCAGAATGATCAATAAAGGTCTCCGGTGGAATTCACATTGAATCGTGTGGAGTCCATGTGGCATTGCTCTGATCACACTGATCTGTGTGAGCTTTGATCACGTTCTCCCGCAGCAGCTGCAGGCAGCTGCTACATCTGGCACCCGAACAGGGATGGGACCTTCCTCTAAAAGCTGTCATTCTCCAGGGCAGACCGTGTGGACTGCAGAAGAGAGAGAGAAGGGGAAGCAGGAAAGCCAACCGCATTCAGTCTCTGCCCCAGAGACTGGTTAAGACACGTGCAGGAATTTGGGGGATCTCACGCTGATCAGGCGAGCAGTCGGGGGAGAGAGGGGGTCCACGCTCCATAAAGAAGAAGTGGTGGTGAAAGCTCCTCCAAATTTTTTTTCTCTGTATGAGAGGTGTATCTTACTACAGCCAGATGCTGAAGGCTCTATTTTGCTGGGCAAAGGAGCAGTTTTTGATCCCCAAGGTGGATGCAGCCTTTGAAGTGGCCACTTGGGAGATGATGGGAAGGGCCCTAAAGGATGAAATAAACCAGCAGTGAGGTTTCCACTGCTCAAGTCTCCTTATCAATGACATCGCAAGTGTTTCAAGTGCCTACTATTTCTCTGCCACCTGCTGTGGTAAAGAATTGATAACCAAACCAAAATTGCAAAAAGCAGAGGAAAAGAGAAAGAAGTGATCAAACCCAAAAACCACCTCCATCATTCTCTTCAAGATCAGCCGACAGCGATCTGGATACCACCCCTGCAGTGAGCACCCCTTCTCCCTCCCCTTCCTCCTCCTCCAGTATCAACATCTCCAAGGGAAAGCCAGTCCCTGTATCCACCCTTGCTGCTCTCCATGCCTCTAACACCTGCAGTTCACCCCCAAGAAGATGAGAGATGAGAGTGTCTCTCCCGTGTTGAGAGACTCACAGCTGAAAGACCTGGACAGACTCCAAAAGCAGAGAAAGTGGATGAGTATAATGCTGGTCACTTGCCAGCACCCCCCATCCCCCTTCTGTTAAATCCTACAATACCTGCCCCAATGCTTGCCCTAGGATATGTCCCATGTCTGACAATACCCCATTGCTTAGGACAGGGGCTATGCGACCTACTGATGTGGGCAATCCAGTTACTAGATGGAAAGGAGTTATCAAGAATGCTCTTACTGAAGGTGAAATGCTCACATCAGCATTTGCTGTGGTTACGGGGACTCAAGGGGAGGGCAATGGGTTGTGTTAGACTGGAAAGTAATTGAAAGGGCTGAAACAGGTGAAAACAACTTGCAGGTTCCTGTCTCCATTTACTCAGTCGTTACTGCAGCATTTATTTACAGTTCAGTTATTAACGCCATACTACCTAAGAATGTTTGTAATACTTACTCCCTCTCAGCAACTACAATGTTACCACAAATGGGCAGAATTATGTGACAGTGGTGCTGCAGCTACACCACTGCGGAACACAGCCACTTTATATGCAGTTCAGTCGCAAATGCTTCAGGGAGCTGGGCCATTTGCAAATGCAAACTTTTTGAACAGAGATGTTACACTTACCACAACAACTGGCACACAGAGCCTTGTTAACCGTTCATGATCCTTCACTATCTAAACCTGCCTTTACCAGCATAAGGCAGGGTGATGCTGAAAAGCATTCAAATTTCCTTGATGAATTACATCATGGCATCATGACCAATCTGGATTTATCTGAGGAAATGAAGGCCAAGATGTTTGATCTATCGGCTTTCAATTATGCTAATGAGAAAACAAAGGGAGTGTTAAGTACATTGCCAAAGGGGGCTAATCCGGCCCAAATGTTGGAAGCCGATGAGCACTTAAAGGTAACAGACAAAACAGCCTACATAGCTGCAGCAGTAAAAGCTGCCATGAAACCCTTCGTACACCAGAGAATCTAAAAGGGGCAAAAGAAGGACAAAAAAATGTTTTCAGCCGCCAGAGAACAGAGGGCCTAGCAGCAGGAAACAACAGATCAGACCAATTGGTAGTGCCTGCTTGGACTGGTCCACCTATTAACAGCTTTGAACAAGCATGTCTGTCACAGCCCTTTTTTCACCAGTCTGCAAAGATGCTTGTTAGACAATTCCAGACACCGAGCAATGATGCACAAGACATTG
Source organism: Tricholaema leucomelas (assembly GCA_013400475.1). Classification (NCBI taxonomy): domain Eukaryota; kingdom Metazoa; phylum Chordata; class Aves; order Piciformes; family Lybiidae; genus Tricholaema lacrymosa; species Tricholaema leucomelas. The sequence goes on along the minus strand of WAAF01003984.1, from coordinate 8,525 downwards.
TCTATTCTTGCTCAGACTGTCAACAAATGGGTTTTGGTATGGGACTAGGAGTGAACCCCAGAGGCCTGTTACCCTTACAGGTCTGTCAAATGGATGTAACTCAAATCACAGAATTTAGCCATCAGTGGTATGTATGTGTTTGTATTGACACTTTCTCATTGGTTTTTTGGGCAACAGCACAAACTGGTGAAACAACTCGGCATGTCATGAAACGTTTGTCTATGTGATTCGCAGTCTTAGATGTCCCACTACAAATCAAAACAGATAATGGTCCAGCCTATATCTCTCAAGCATTTAAGGACTTCTGTCAGAAGTGGGGCATTCAGCACATCACTGGAATCTCTCATTCCCCCACTGGCCAAGCTATTGGGGAGAGCACACTTCAGACTCTGAAAAATTTGCTCAATAAACAAAAAAGAGGGGAGAGTGGAAGTGCTCCAAATGAATGATTAGGAAAAGTATTGTACGTGTTGAATGATTTTTCGATTAGTGGGTGATAGGCAGGAACACCCAGTGATAATACATGGAAGTCATTTATGTGGAGAAAACAAAAAAAGCAGATAAAAAAATTCTTGTACAATATAGAGATTTAAATACAGGAGAATGGAAAGGTCCTCCAGAAGTGAAAATGACTGATCAAGGGAATATATGTTTACTTACAGGGGACAGTATCTGGTGGGTCCTGGCAAGATGGGTCAAATCGTGGAAACAGATTCCAGCAGAGCAGGACTCACTGTCATGATAATAACAGTATCACAGTCTCACAGTATCACCAAGGTTGGAAGAGACCTCACAGATCATCAAGTCCAACCTTTTACCACAGAGCTCAAGGCTAGACCATGGCACCAAGTGCCACGTCCAATCCTGCCTTGAACAGCCCCAGGAACAGCGACTCCACCACCTCCCTGGGCAGCCCATTCCAGTGTCCAATGACTCTCTCAGTGAAGAATTTTCTCCTCATGTCGAGCCTAAACTTTCCCCGGCGCAGCCTGAGGCTGTGTCCTCTCGTTCTGGCGCTGGCCACCTGAGAGAAGAGAGCAACCTCCCCCTGGCCACAACCACCCCTCAGGTGTCCTTAGTCATGGACAAACGTACAGGCTCTGCACAACAAGGGACCACCCCTCCCCCCCTTCGTCTCGGATCACATCATGGAATTCACTGTTGGAAGGGACTCTAAGCCTGTGAAACAACGTGTGATTGTAGCAGCCCATTTGCCTTTGTTTGCGATCTGAGGAGGCTAATTCTTGGTTCATGTCTTAATTTTTTTTTTTTTGGGGGGGTTTCCACCCAGCATGGCCTGACCCACCCCCCTCACTTGGGTCCACAGAGCAGCCAGGCACTGGGACACTCCCATCCACCTCCCCTGGTGCCAGTGTGGCAGGGCCCACAGTCCTCCTCCCTTTTTTCTTGTAGTTCATCTTTTGGTGGAGAAGGGTTTTACTCTTAAAGTAGCAGTGTTACATCTTACTGGTAGTGTCTTGCAAATGCAGATCCTGATAATGTTTTTAGTTTTTGATTGTAATAAATCTTAGAGTTTAGAAGTCACTGGATAAGATGTTAAGTGCTTGTTAATTGTAATAAAGTATTATAATTGGAATAAGTTTGCAGTAATTTAAACAGGGTAAAATTGATAGATTAACAATTTTTTCTTTTAGGTTGACTGATTTAAGGTTTCCTTTCCTTTTTTTTTTTTTTTTAACATGCTGGCATTTCTAAAGAGCTTTATGTAATGTAACCTCCTCTTGGATTTCTCAGTAATGATTAAATGATTTAACTTTTCTTTTAGTTGATAGATTTCTAGCATTAGTATAGTTAAGGCTAAGAGTTTATAATCGGGATATTACAGATTTTTTTTAAATCAAAGGTAGCATAAGGATCATGTAAAAACAAAACAAAAAAAAAGAGAGGTAACAGTTCTTGTTATGATACACTGGCAAAGCTAATATGGCAAAAATTATTTGATTCAGTTTTCATATAAACATTGAGATTTCATTTGCAGCATGCCAGATTGGGCACTGGTTTTCTATAGAGTATACATAAAATGAGGTCACACTTCAAGAAGATGGCTTGCAATAGGCCACTGCAATTATTCAGAGGTACCATCATACTTATGCAGTTGTATGCTCAGATATCATACTTAGCACCTGCTTATGCTAATTTGACACCATTGCATTAAAAAAAAAAAAAGAAGGAGAGAGAAGAAAAATTCTCCAGATAAACCACACAGAGAGATTCACCCTAGAGAAGACCGATAGGTTTGTTAGCCTAAGGAATGAATGTGCTTATGTTTGTTTATGTTGTGCACAGGTCTTTGATGGATACCAGCTTGTTATGTCCAGTCTGGTTTTGGCAATGAGCAGAAGTCTTGCTCAGATGGCTGTGCAGATACTGTGTCAAGAAATTGAAATGTATACTGAGATATGGTTGTCAACCTTACTAATATCAAGCATGCTTATGATTGTAACCTATAAGCATAAACAAATAATGGGAAGTATGCATGCATGAGATGACAGCTGCATTATCCTGACACTGCTAGGAGGTCGTTGTGCATAGGCTTTGATCACACTTAATGAGTTAGGTATTTCACAAGCTTTCAGCAATTCTGTTTAATGAATAGGCAACTGCAAAACAGAGCTGCCAGTTGACCTCTGTTATTAAGTTCAAGGGCCAGACCCACTCATTGGCAAAGATGGAGAACAGCTGTTTTGTTAGCAGTGTTTAAGGCATTGTGTTTGTTATCTTTTGCAAGGGCCCTGTAATGGATAAGAAACACTGCCCTCATTTTAAAACAAACAGGGGGAATTGTGGGAATGCAATGTGAGAAGGAATAATAACAATGCTGACCTTGGTTCCCACAGCTGGAGGCTACCTTATCTGGAGGAAAGGATGGATAAGCGCACATCTCGTTAATGAGAAAAAGAAGGCATGGTGTATGTAAAAGACCAGGTTGTTCTTGCCTAAGTATGCTAATGTGTAGGTGTGTGCTCTGTGCTCAAGACTATATAATGAGAGCCAGAATGATCAATAAAGGTCTCCGGTAGAATTCACATTGTATCATGTGGAGTCCATGTGGTATTGCTCTGATCACACTGATCTGTGTGAGCTTTGATCATGTTCTCCCGCAGCAGCTGCAGGCAGCTGCTACAGCTGTCTACAACTACCTGAAGGGACATTGTGGAGAAGCTGCTGCTGGTCTCTTCTCACAGGTAGAGACAAAACAAGGGGGAATGGCCTCAAACTGAGGCTGGGTACGTTTAGATTGGACACTAGGAAAACGTTTTTCACAGAGTGGTCAGGCCCTGGGATAAGCTGCCCAGGGAGGTGGTTGAGTCACCAACCCTGGATTTGTTTAAGGGTCATTTGGATGTGATGCTTAGGGATATGGTTTAAGGTGAATCTTGTAGAGTAGGGTTATAGGTTGGACTTGGTGATCCTGAGGGTCTTTTCCAACCTGGATGTTTCTGTTACTCTGTGAAATGGAAATTGAACATGGTCGAGAATTGTGTTGCAGTAACATTTTGAACAAACTGCAAGTTTAGAAGAGTGCATGCCATAAAGAGCACAATACACCCCTTCTGCACTGCTTGAGAGTGTACTTCCAGCATGTACCTCCTGTTTTCTAAAACCTTTGTGTTGACTGGCCTCATTATAATCTCAAAAAAAAAAAAAAAAAATCCAAAATACAAGTACCCTTACAAAATACCAAGTCCTCCCACCAGCTATTAGGTTCCATTTAGTTTCCATAAAAGGGCTCAAAATGAACCTTTAAATCATGTCTTCTGGTTAACAAAAAGTAATTTTTAGTGAACTAAGTAAATTGAATAACTCCATGTATTTATAGAGGTGTGAAGCTGTGAGAAAATTAATTACCAGAATTTCACTAAGAGCAAAGACTCCAGGAAGACTTCAGCATTTCAGTGCCCTTAGGAAGGATGGAGAGGGGTTCTGAAGTATTTGCTTTTATTAAATGACTGAAGAACTTTTTACTGAGCAAAAGAAGTATAGAAATAGAGGGAAAACTGTCATTAAGAAGTTTATACTGTGTTTAGCTCCTAGCAATAGTAGTAGCTATTACTCTGTTGTTTATTCAGTTTTGAAAAAAAAATTATATCAGAAGCCCTACATTCTCTAAGCTTTGAATTCTGTTTTGGCTTTGCTTTGTTTTGCTTTGCTTTTATTTAAGATATTTCATACGGTATAATGAAAAGTAAATTTTCCTGGTACAGAACTTTGTTTATAAAAAAATACTTTAAATACTCACTCACATTATTGTAGGGATTTCATCAGGGAAAAAAAATACATAGCAGTCTTAAACTCCACAGAGTGAAGTTAATTTAACAACAGTTTATGTATTTTAATTTAATTTAACTGAGTAAGGGGTATCTTTTATTTTGTACCCAGTACTCTTATGCAGTAAATATTCTGCTTCAAAAAAATAAGGTGAATGCTTGTGTTGTCACAGTTTGATATTTATCACTATTGGTACTACATACTAACATGCAAATACAACCTAGATTAATTTCACAGAAATTGCCTGGTTTGTTTGCTTCCAAGCAGCATCAAGCTCAAATCAGTCACACGACATTAATTTCCAGTAATTTCTGGATGATTGTTATGTTATGAACATGCTCAGTTCTGTGTGTTGGGTTTTGTGCTCTAAACATTTTTGTTGTTGAGCTGTGTGGTGGACTCACTTAGGGGAAGGGATGTCATAAAAAAAGGATCTTGACAGGCTTGAGAAGTGGGCCAGTGTCAACTGCATGAGGTTCTACAAGTCCAAGTGCAAGGTCCTGCATCTGGGTCAGGCCAGTCCTAGGCACAAATACAGGCTGAGTGCGGAGTGAGTTGACTCTAGATCTGAAGAAAGAGACTTGGGTGCATTGATAGATGAGAAGCTCAACATGAGCTGGCAGTGCATTCATGCAGCCGAGAAGGCAAATCATATCCTGGGCTGTATCACAAGGAGTGTGGCTAGCAGGTCAAGAGAGGTGATTCTCTTTACCCTAGTTTTGTGACACCCCACTGTAAATATTGCATCCAGTTCTTTTGTCCTCTCTGTAAGGCCACAGAGCTGTTGCAGAGAGTCCAGAGGACAGCCACAAAGATGGTCCAAGAGCTGGAACAATTCTGTTACTAGGATAGGCTGAGCAACCTTATCTCCCTCAGCCTATTCTTATAGAAGAGTTGTTCCAGCCCTTGGAATAGGTTGCCCAGGGAGGCTGTAGATAGCTCCTCACTGAGGGTGTTCAAGGTTCCAGTTTTGTGATGTTTGTGTAACTTATGGAAGACATCATAAGGATTGGCACTGAAACCCACATGTGTGTCTTATGAGAAACATACACTGAAAAATATTGTTTTGGCTGCTATTCATTCTGTTTGAGTTATTGGCTAATTATCAGCAGTAGTTCTGAGTTCAGAGGATCACAATATCACAAGATGTTAGGGGTTAGAAGGACCTACAGAGATCATCGGGTCCAATCCCCCTGCCAAAGCAGGACCATAATCCAGTGCAGGTCACACAGGAACACATCCAGACAGGTCTTGAAAGTTTCCAGAGAAGGAGACTCCACAATCTCTCCAGGCAGCCTGTTCCAGTGCTCTGTGACCCTTACAGTAAAGAAGTTCCTCCTTATGTTAAGGGGTAGCTTCCTGTGCTGTAGTTTATACCCATTACCCCTTGACATATGACAGGGTGCAACTGAGAAGGGCCTGTCCCTTCCCCCTTGACACCTGGTCCTCAGATATTTATAAACATTTATTAGATCCCCTCTAAGTCTTCTTTTCACCAGATTAAAAAGTCCCAGGTCCTTCAGCCTCTCCTCACAGGGCAGTGCTCCAGCCCTTTCATCATCTTCTTAGCCTTCCATTGGACTCTTTTGAGTAGATGCTACTAATAACTGCAAACTACAATGTAGAGCAGTGCAAAAGCATATGAATCACAGAACCATAGAATCATAAAATGGTTTAGGTTGGAAGGAGCTCCAACCCCCTGCCATAAGCAGAGACACCTCCCACTAGAACAGGTTCCTCAGGGCCTCATCCAACCTGGCATGAACACCTCCAGGGAGGCAGCATCCACAACCTCACTGGGCAACGTGTACCAGTGTCTCATCACCCTCACTGTAAAGAACTCTTTCCTAACATCTAGTTTGAATCTCTCCTCTTCCAGTTTAAACCCTTCGTCCTGTCATTACAAGACTTTGTAAATAGTCCTTCCCCAGCCCTCCTGTAGGCCCCCTTTAGATACTGAAAGGCCACTACAAGCTCTTCTCAAAGCCTTGTCTTCTACAGGCTGAAGAGTCCCAACTCTTGTAGCTTGTCCTCATAGCAGAGATACTGCAGTCCTCTGATCATCTTTGTGGCCTCCTCTGGACTACTCCAACAGTTCGATGTCCTTCTTGTGTTGGATGCTCCAGAACCATGCTAGTAGAAAAGTTAGCTAATTAAAAAAAGCTTCACTCTGTGAAGCATTTGTTTTGTCATTCTGTGGCAAAGACAGTTCCTATACTGCTTCTCTGTTCAGGTTGCTATGGTTCATTAGTCAATCTTTGTGCTTTGAAATCTGATGCAACAGCAGTTGAGTTATTAATCTGTGTTTCTCAAAAGGATGTGAATAAGCAATTTAATAGCTATGAAACATACTTTAAAAAAAAATCTGCCTATAAATGAATAATTTCCAAAAGAATCTCTTTAATGTCTCTGCATCTTGAGTAAATAGCAGTTACGATTAGCTGAGGTTCTCTTCAGTATGTACAGATCACTCCATCTGTGAAGCTTCGCATAGTCATTTGTTTTTAAGTTTAACTTACTATTAATAGTTTCTCAGTAAATATATGAGTCCTGTAGCATTTTGCCTATGACAATTACTTTTGTCACCAAACAACAGTTTTCAAGGAGGTGTATGGGTCATATTCTTACATGATCACAGGTTTACATTGAATTTTAGAACTTAAGATAAGTTTGTTTAGCTAAAAGTTCACCTACAAGAACGTTCGATTTGGCTCAGTGAAAAACACAGAATTTGAGTTAAGGCAGTTAACAAACTATTTATTTTGTTTTATTCCCTTTTCTGTTTTCATGCTTACATCTAACTTTGCCAGTTTTTCCTTCAGAGGAAACCACTAGATTTTGCTTTCATTTTCTGAAGTAAAAAGTATAGGAAAGGCCTCCAAACATATGAATCTGTAATAACTGTGAACCAGTATCTTGGAAGTTTATTACACTACATGACTGTTGCCCTGTAAGTGAGAAGTTTATTCTTAGTTTTTCAGGACAGTTCTTATGAGTAGTATCTGAAGTATTTTCCTTGAGTTCTGATTTATTAATTGCTTTTGCAAGATACAGAAAGACAGATGTTTGTATTCAGGAAGTGTTTTTAAATGCTGTGCCTTGACTGGAAAATATCTGCACAAAGAAAGCAGTAGCTTTTAACCACATTCCATTCCCTCTCATTGTTTTTACATTAGCCTCCTGATGCTGTCATTTTGTGATGCTGTGCATCGATAATTCACATTTCATTTTAAAATGCTAATTAGAACAAATAAGCTTTCTTGTCATTTATTTTGCAGATAAATGTATTTTAATTATGTGGAAATAAAATGGTAATTAACCGAGATAAGTGTACTGTACTGGTTCTGAGGCAATCTGGTCTTTTGGGCAGGTGCGTGAAGCAGACAGAAACATACTGAGTTTCAGAAATATAAATAAATTTCACCTCCATTCATATTAATTCATATAATGAAAGGGAAAAATACAAACATTTTGCCTCTTGTTTAGATGTGCAAACAACCTTAACACATAAGGTTTTGTTGTTGAGTGCCAAATAATCCATACAATTAAATAGTTCCAGGAATTACAAGTCATTTCAATGTGAAATCACAGAATGTCAGGGGTTGGAAAGGACCTTGAAAGATCAACCAGTCCAACCCCCGTTTCCAGAGCAGGATCATTTGTACCAAATCACACAGGAACACATCCAGGCAGGTTTTGAAAATCGCCAGAGAGGGAGTCCACAACCTTCCTGGGTAGCCTTTTCCACTGTGCTGTCACCCTGACAGGGAAAAAAATTCCTCCTCATGTTTACGTGACACTTCCTATGCCTCAAATCAATGAAATAATTTGGAGAATCGTATGATTTGGATACTACAAATGAAAGAAAACCCCCAAATCAATAAACTTTGAGGGCCTACTGCAATGATTCAGGCTTTTTTTTTTTTTTTGGTATCAAGGAATTTGTTTTTGTATGTACCTAATTGAAGTTCTTCAGGTGAATGCCAGTGGAAGGGCACAGGGAGAAAGAGGGAAACAGAAGTGAAAGGTGAGTCAAAGCAACTAGGTTAAGGACTTTGAGTCTTTCAGCATAATCAGTTTGTATCTTACATCAAGTGGGAGAGTGAGGTGTATGCAAAATCAAGTAGCTATACAAGGCAGTTGCTACAAATACAGTAAAAGTTTCACTTCTATTTTTTCTAGTTATTCAGATTCTCAGTAGACATTTCATGTATCATAGAATCATAGAATGGTTT
>WAAF01003983.1:4560-27484 GCA_013400475.1 Tricholaema leucomelas | reverse complement strand
CTTCCCTAGCCTTCCTTTTGTCACTGATGTACCTAAAGAAATTCTTCTTCCCCTTTATGTCTGTTGCCAAATTTAATTCTAATTGTGCTTTAGCTTCCCTAACCTGATCTCTGGCTGCTTGGACAACTTCTTTGTAATCCTCCCGTGTGGCCTGTTCTTGCTTCCACTCCTATAAACTCTGTGTGTGCAAGTAAGCCCAGGGGCATCTAGTTCATCCTTGCCAGCCTCCTGGCACTCTTGCCTGCCTTCTTTCTTCTTGGGATGCATTGCTCCTGGGCTTGGACTAGATGGTCCTTGAATACTGACCAGTTTTTTTTGGCCCCTCTTCCTGATGGGATTTTATCCCACGACATCCTGCCAAGCAAACCCCTGAATAGGATGAAGTCTGCTCTATTGAAGGTCCAGAGTAGTAGGCTTGTTTTTCACCCTCTTTAATGCCTTGAGGATCTTAATCTGTATCACCTCATGGTCATAGCAGACGAGGGTGTCCTTGAGTTTAACATACAGCAAATCAATCATGCTATCCTAACTACAGCAGGTTTTTTGAGGTACCATACTTGAAGTCTTACTCATGCTAACTGTGAAGTTAGTGGTGTGGAAGAAATGGCAGATGAAGCTGGCTACAGAGGTAGCTTTAAGGTTGCTATTTAGGGATAGGATATATTTCTGACCATAGTCAACTGCATGTTTTCAGGTGGGCACATCATGGTTCAAAGGAGTCCCCATATATGTAGTAATCCACTGTCAAAGGGGCAACCATGGACAGTCTGTAAAAACTGCGTGCAGCCAATTATTTGAGATGCACTCTTCCTGAAGGTGGTGAGGGCTAGAAGTTAGCAGGTGGACAGGAATTCAGGATACTTCAATTCTTCTCTTTTCTTTTGTTGATAAAGAACAGGGTTTCTAAGTGAATAAGACCACCTCCCAGTGGTTGTTTTCCTTTTTGTTCTCAAGCTATTAAGAACTTCTGTGAATGCAACTATTCAAAATCAACTCCATGCAGGACTTTTCATTTTCATCATTTAACCCACTTTGAGAGGAGCAAGTTATGCCTAACAGTGAAAGCAAAGACACCAGTGATCCTTCTTCGCCTCATTCCACAAAGCATAGAGGCAAATCCCTCATCCTCTGCTTTCTGTGTGGGGAAAGCAAACAGCCACTGCCAGCGAACAACTTTTCTTCTAAGGAGTACTCTTTTCCACATCCCCACAACACTGAAGACTACAGGTGGTAAAAACAAACAGACAAACAAACAAACAAGCACAAAACCCACAAAAACTACCAACCAACTGAAAAACAAACCAGTCAAAATTCTAGTCTAAAGCTTTGGTCATTGTGCATCAGGACCTTGACAAATTACACCAAGCCACTCTTTCCCCTTCAGGTGCTTGGTAAAGGTGCATTCTTCTCAAAGGGTGCAGGTAGCAGTTGACACAAGGCAAAAAAGATGTCATGGACTGGGTGGCTTCTCCCAACAGCTGTCAGGTACACTTTCCTGAAAAATGTGTGATCATTCAAAAGTATTCTAATAGAAAGATTTTTTCAGTTTTGCAGGTACCAGAAACAAAATATCCCACATGGACAGGCCTTGTAGTTGGTCTGTGCTTCTCCTTATGTGTTCCACCAGCATTTCCAGGTACTATTGACATCGTACTCACTGAGCCACAGAGCCTCACTGACATGATCATGCAACTAATAATTAATTATAATTATATACTCTTTATCAGTCAATTTGAATTTTCCAGTACACTGCCATCTGCATACAAAACTGTTATATTATGCTTTGTATGTATGCTATTCACAGAAATATCAAAGACAATATAAAAATATGCTTCAGATAATTCAAAACTGGAACTAGGGCTCTCAATTCATCTACGTCACTTGAGGACAAGCAAGCAAATTAATAAATGAGAGTGAAATGTACACTTGTCAATGTATTTCATAGAATCATAGAATGGTTTAGGTTGGAAGGGACCTCAAGGATCATCCAGCTCCAACCCCCTGCCATAGGCAGGGACACCTCCCACTAGAGCAGCTTGCTCAAGGCCTCATCCAGCCTGGCCTTAAACACTTCCAGGGAGGAAGCATCCACAACCTCCCTGGGCAACCCGTTCCAGTGCCTTACCACCCTCACTGTAAAGAACTTCCTCCTAACATCCAGTCTAAATCTCCCCTCTTCCAGCTTAAACCCATTCCCCCTCGTCCTAACATTACTAGACCGTGTAAATAGTCCCTCCCCAGCTTTCCTGTAGGCTCCCTTCAAATACTGGAAGGCCACTATAAGGTCTCCTCGAAGCCTTCTCCTCTCCAGGCTGAAGAGCCCCAACTCTCTCAGCCTGTCCTCATAGCAGAGGTGCTCCAGCCCTCTGATCATCTTCGTGGCTCTCCTTTGGACCCGCTCCAGCAGTTCCATGTCCTTCTTGTATTGGGGGCTCCAGAACTGCACACAGTACTCCAGGTGGGGTCTGACGAGAGCAGAGTAAAGGGGGAGAATCACCTCCCTTGCCCTGCTGGCCACACTTCTCTTGATGCAGCCCAGCACTCGGTTGGCTGTCTGGGCTGCATGTGCACACTGCCGGCTCATGTTGAGCTTCTCGTCGACCCAGACCCCCAGGTCCTTCTCCTCAGGGCTGCTCTCCAGCCATTCATCACCCAGCCTGTATCTGTGCCTGGGATTGCACCGACCCAGGTGCAGGACCTTACACTTGGCCTTGTTAAACGTCATGAGGTTGGCCTGGGCCCACCTCTCCAGCCTGTCCAGGTCCCTCTGGATGGCATCCCTGCCCTCCAGCAAGTCAGCTGTGCCACACAGCTTGGTGTCATCTGCAAACTTACTGAGGGTGCACTCAGTTCCTCTGTCCATATCACTGACATTGTCATTTGACAATGTCATTTGACATTGTGATGATGCACAAAGGCAGCTTCTTTGGTTTTGAATTTGATACTCTATAGGTGCTAAAAAACATTATCCTGGTAATGCTGCATTCTGGGCAAGGACCACTGAAATTTCCTATCAGCAATATCAGCAGATATTTCCTAGCAGCAGTATCACCCAAATTTATCTCGTTTTTTGTATGTTTTAAAATACAACTCGCCCACACTGGCCTTGTTTAGTTTGGTTTTCCAGTATCAGTAATCTCCTCTGAAGGGCTATTCTTCATGCTGTTGCAACCTGTTAAGTAGACAGACCCAGCAATTCTCCTCTGAAAAGACTAAGTAACCCACCATTCATGAGTACACCCTGACAAGACTTTCGTGTCCTCCTCCATACTCCCCAGCCACTCAAACATCCAGACAGCATGTGTATATTTCAGCAGTGTGTTAATGTAGTGTAGCTCAGAGGAAGGAACTGAAATGCACATGGAAACAAGAAGGTGCATAAGCTTGTCTGGGAGCTTCCACTGTTGTTATCAAGCATAAGCAGAAAACATGATCAAAGGCCTATGCAAAAGTATTGGCAAAACTGAACAACTTTCTTAATAACCTTTTGTTCTTGGCCACTTGTTTTTTTTGTACTACTCACAGATGTACAGAACACAGGGACAACACAGTCACTTACTTTGTTCCTTTCTCCTACAGAGAAAGTTCTGAGGAGTCTACCCCAGTGATTTCTCCATTAATCTGTAACCTGAAGTGTAGCTTACCCTTTTGGAGAGAAGACACCTGCAAACTTCTAAAACAGTCATTCCACTGATGCTTTCTTTGTATTTCCCCTTTAATTTTGGCAAGCTTCATGTCCCAGTCACTCAGGGCTGCTTTTTGCCTTCCCTACCACATGAAAGAAAGTAACAGAAACCAGTGGATGGTGAAAGGCTTGCAGGTTTGCCTACCTGCTTTTGCATGTGACTGAAACCGTCATGCTGCTGCCCTTCTTCTGAGTACCTGTGCCTCCATACACTTATTTTTATCAATGTATTTATTCTGATACTCATGGCACATTGTCATCTTTCCTGGGCACAGTGAAGAAAGGAAGGAATCCCAGATGCAGTTCCCCTACTTCCTCAGAAGTAGACCACATCACACAGCAGCCGGTTTTGCTGGTCTGCCAAATAAAGGCTTAAATGCACCTCTTTTCTGTTCACCAGCTTGCAAAGCCCTTCCTTTTCTTCATGTGCCCATGCACAGTGAGCTATTTGCAGAAAGCTGAACAGCACCAAGAGAAAAAAATCAAGGTCTTGATTTGATAAACACTCTCTTCTACCACAAACAACAACCTGGTCATGTTTTATCCTTTACCTTTCACTCCTGCCCACTCAGATGTACCAGTTCAAGTCTGTTGCATCTGGAAAGAATGCGGACAACTGTCTTATCACCTCTCTCTCCTTTTTTTCCCCCCTGCCTTTCTTCTTTCTTACTTTAAAAAAAAAAATCCTTAACTCCACAAGCAATTAAACAATTGTAATAGCACAACTGGGAAAGTGGGTAGAAGTGAGAGAAGGGCAGCAGAAAGGGGGGCATGTGAGTTATGCCAACATTACCATTGAAAGAAAAGCTCATTGCATTGAGCTGTGCCTTCAGATATCTCCACCTCAAACACCCTGCAGCTCTGTGCATAGACCACTCTCTCAGAGATGTACAGGAGAGATTAAAGGCATCAATTTCTCCATTTGGTCTCCTGAGTCTAAGCACCCCACTAAAGAAAGAGCCCCAAAGTGTAAACTAAGAAACAACCCTTTCTTAGTTTGGAAAATGTGTCAGAAACTCTGAAATGTCAGGTAACATGTTTTAGATTGGACAGACTGTTTCATTCAACCTGGAGAGGGATTTTTTCTTTCTTTCTCTTGAGTTACTGAAAGGCAGCTGTGTTATCAAACAGATACACTACTCCACGCTCAGCAAGCCTGCCTGCCCTGAACTCCTCCAGGTCCAGTCAAATGGAGTGCAGGCACAGAATGAAAATTATTGGCTCAGTGAACATCACTCAGGTCAGATTTGACATCCACCTGTGTCAGAGAAGTCTAACATTACAAAGCTGAAGCAGAATCCTGGCAGTCTGTGGATCTGAATTAACCAAAATGCATCTGGAATGATCAGCCTGCCGAGCTAACTCACAAACATAACAAAATCTTTTACTTTCCAAAGGAACTCTGCTGTGATTAGAAAAAATTGCCATTCTATCAGTTATTCACCTGAATCAATGGGCATTCCCTCCACTGCTTCCCAAAGCAAGAGCATCCCTTTAGCCCAATCAATGCTTCATAATTTTAGCCTGAATGCAGCCAGTCAGGAAGGATGCTCTACTTTTTCACTAGATGTAGAAAAAGGCATTTGATCATGCTAGGTCATTCCTTACTTCTTGTAAAGTTGTTTATCTCAGGGGTGGATCAGGGTTTGCATTTGTCTTTTTTCAAAGAGAGAAGCCATAGCAATGAAGAAGCCTCTTTTTTTTTTTTTTTCACTCTACAAACAAAGCTAGAACACATTCTCTGAACACCACTGTGTTACAGGCTTTCCAAGAACTTTGCACATGGCTTTTCTGAGGAAGGCTTTGGCAACGTCTCTGAATCAGAGGCAAACTGTATTTTTTTTAATGCAGAGCTGTCTCCTGAGTGAAAACAGCATACTTTTTCTGTCTGTCAAAGTGAACAGTTTCAGTGCCTCTCTTGACACTGCTGGCAGAGTTCAGTCTAGTCACTCCTTCTCTCCCAGCCTAGCAGATCCAAAGTGGGCTGCAAATGCCACAATATGGCTTTAATAAATGAATCTGTAGAGGCCACAGTCAGCCACTGGACAACTGTTTTAGATGTTTAAGACACATGTTCCTGAGTGTTGTTCTACTGTGAATTAGGGAGTAGTTTAAGAGACATTGTTGTTCTGTGACATAGCACACTTGGCAATGATGATGCATTGGTTGAAGAGGTGATGGTACCTATGAAACAATATCTACTATTACATCCAATAAATGTTCCAGACAATTGGTTGTCTAGTCTCGCTGTGCTGTCAGCAGCACTGAAACATGACTAGAAATTATTGCTGCGTAAGTAATGCAGAAAAAGCAAATTCAGATGAAAACAGAATTCACTGAAGAGCAGTTTGCCTGATACAAGCTGCTCGTTGACAGTTATTTTTAGGCAAGGATATCGCAATCCCAGTCCATTTGACTCTTGGCAGAAGCCTCCCATGGATACAGCTCATATTAGTGGCAATGAAACCTCCCACCAGCACCCCTCCAAACTGTCACATTGCCTGTTATGACCCATTCCTCCTCTTCCACATGGTTCTTTAATTTGGAATTGACAGCCTAGGATGCAGATTTAAATCCAGCTCCAGGTCAACTATTAATAAGCCTCCAAATGCTGAGGATGAGAATTCTCAGTGAGTTTAAAGCTGAGGGATGATTGCCAAGAAAATTTGGCTCTTGTCCCCTGTTGCTTTGATGCCCTTGCTTTCTATTGTCACAGCCTAAGGAAACCCTTTTCCCTTCCTCTCTCCTCTCTCTCTAATATCCTCAGGTACAAACAGTGAAGAAGATGAAGCTCTCTTTCAAAAGCTGCCCAAGCCTGCATCTCCCCACTTATCAACCAACTTTTCCTTCCTTTCAGTGGTTCTGGCAACATCTTATATTCAACAGCTCATTTCTCAACAGTGCTGTCAGTACCTAGGACCCAGGATGGCAACAAAACAGGCAGCTCTGGGCTCAAGACTTAAAGGTCTAGATCATGTGTCAGAAGTGCTCTTGATGGATGGGCAAGGTGGTGCAGCACCATTTCAAATGCCACCACATAGCACCTCTTCTTGAGAGGCAGTATCCACCTTGCCTTTAAAATTCACATAATGGGCAGAGGGAAAATGATAAAGCAGAAGCAGAGCAGTTAGGAGAGTTCTAAACTAGTAGCAACTTTGCTTCCAGTCTATGAATTTTCAGCTGACCATAAATATTTATAGCTTGTGTCATAAGAACATAAGTTCACTAATTTTGGCTGAGGAAGGTTGTAAGAAATGATTTGTTTTGCTTTCTTTGGGCTGTTCCGTGCTGTCATACTGTGTTCCAGCAATTTGATAATATTTTTGGGTTTTGGTTGGATTTGGGTTGTTTGTTTTTTTTTTTTTTCCTCCAGAAAAGCTGAAAAGATTTGTCTTAACAGCCCAGTAAGAAGTTGGTCAAACTTTTGTTTTGGAGAAATGAATGTCATTTAAAACACTGATGTAAATTAAGGAGGAGAAAGCCACACCAACAATTTCTAAGGTCCTAAAAGTTAAGCAAAATCTTTCTTTTCAAGGGCTCAAGCAGTCTAAATATTTTCTATTTATTGTCTAGTAGGGAAAAAAAAAAAAAAAGGAAATAAAATAAAGGAAAAAAGAAACCCTCTTAGAAACAGCTATCGGATCTAAACCAGAGTTTTTCCCCATCAGTTTTTCACCCATTATTTGATGAGCTTTAGTAGCCCGTGTGGTTTCCCATAGATTTTGGGCATCTTGCTGTGAGCTAAAGACTTTCAGTCTTCTGATGTCTGTACACCCATGGGTTCAGTGAACAGCAAGAGCTCTCATTTACAGAAGCCGATCACCACGTAAAGACTAGCCTGGGGGTGGCAGAGGACAGCCTTGCATCCTCTGTAAAACATATCTAAGTTATGACTATTCTCTTCCTTCCCATGCCTATGGCAAAACTCTCTTCATTCTCAATGGGAGCAGGGTTATCCTGCCAACATTTTCAGGCCAGCCTGGAGTTGGTTTTCTGGCACTGGAGGGAGCGTTTCATAATCATGCATCACTGTAAGCTATACCAAGGAGGATCCTCCTTCCTGCTTTCCCCTTCTTTGTCTGTTTCCTCAAGCAACATTGCTGCTGACAGGCACACCAGGGACATGGCTGGCAAGCAGTGGGAGATGCTGTTTCACTGGCAATCAGTGACTAGACGAGTGTGTATTTGTTTCTGCTTGCTTCCCATGAAATATTATTGATCTGAGTGTGCCATCAAAGAGCTGAAACTGTCAGCTGTGAAATAAAAAAACCTACTGCAGGAAATGAAAGGCCATTTGAAGAATTCGCCTTTTCTGTCCCTGTGAAATGCGACACCAGGCCAATTGTTCAGCAGTATGGATCAGCCCTCCCTCCTTCCCTGAGGGAGAAAGGCTCATTGGCAGGAGTTTTGCTGGCATTGCTGAAAGCAGCAGTTTGACTGGTGCAAGCTGATGAGTCTTCCTGTCCGCTGTTCTTCTGTAGCTGACCTCTGATCCTGCTGAATCTCCTTCTGCTTCTTACTGGAGAGTAATTCCTTCAGATACCTCCCACAGTACAGACCAAACAGACCACCATAAGCCAGCAAGCTGATGAAGCAATACCTAACTCAGATGGAAAGCTCCAGGACTAACCTATCTCTACACTAAAAACATATACTACACCAGCTTCATGTCCTCTCATGTACAACGACTCAGATCCAGCAAAGCACTTCAGATCCTGAGAATTTGCTTTCACCTATGCATTGAATTGTTTCAAGTGACTTAGGATTAGGGCCTATTTCACCTTGGCTATCTCTGCTCTCAGACCCCTTATTTATTTATTAGGTAAATTTTCTGTGCTAATATAATTTCTTTTTTCCTGCCTTGAGTCANTTTGAGCTCTGTGGTAAAAGGTTGGACTTGATGATCTGTGAGGTCTCTTCCAACCCTGATGATACTATGATACTATTATGATACTATGACATTGCCATTAGCTCTTCAGGCCTTAATTCCAGTGATTTCCAGGACAGCCAGAGGAAGGGATTGACTCTGTACAGCCCTTTCTCTCTGTGCTGCACCTGTTGATGTGGAAGGAAAAGCAGCTAAGGAAGCACTTGCAAACATCATCCAGGGGACAAGGAAAATGGAAGACAAATCCCAGCCTCTGCAAGACTCATGCCTATGGAAAAGATCTCTCCTAGCAGCAGCTAGAGAGGGGGTTGGACGACACCAATTTCACACAGAATCAAGAAGCAACAAGTTCAAACCAGCAAGATAAGCAGACTCACTTGCCAAAGCGAACGAAACATCATCCTCAGCAAAGCTAATTGGTAAATAAAGAACACAAAAGAGGTTTTCCTGAAGTACTACACAGGATTAAACTTCAAAGAGCAGCTAATACGAGGTGATTTCCACAATTTTTGTTGACCAAGTGCCTTGAGATTGAAAAACAAAACAAAACAAAACAGAGAGTATGTCTATGCAGGTCCAGACCTCCCTTCATCCAGTGCTTTAGACGGAGTGCAACAAACCCCATTCTACCTCTTCTCTAGCAATAAAATCACACTTATTCTAAAAAATTTACAAGATTAGGCCTTGCAGCCTTTGCAGACAAATAAGGGTGAGTCCTTGCTGATGATGGTGAAAATGTTTTTGGGAAGAAACAACTAGGAATGATCTACAAAAGTGCTGTAAATGTTAGGGCTGGCTTTGAGTAACACAGGCTCGACCTATTGATCCAACTCCTCCTGCAGTGGGCTTATACATATGATAAAAATGAGGCACACTGGAAGCAGGTTGTGAAAGTGGACACAGCATGTGCATGCCGCCTTTGTCACACTCACACACATGCTCTTTCTGCAGCCTGGTGGTGTTACTCCTCTAGAGGATAGAATGTCCAGCCTTGTTACCAGCTTCGTTTAGGGAACAGCAGCCCTGTTCCCAATGTACAGCTAAAATAAAAGAGGAACATAGAAAGTTGAAACGAGTTATGGAAGGTCACATGACAGTCTGTCCCAGTTGTCTGTGTGCCATGGGTTTAGCTAGCTGAATCTGCTGGTGAGGATTCAATACCATGCTGACATCGTGCCTGCTTTAAAAGAAAAGTGCTGGCTGGAGCAAAGAATCATGGAGCTCGTAGTTTGGATTGTAACATGAGAGACTTCCTGTTTCTGGTTGCTGCCTTTTGTTTCCAGGTTTTAGGGCGATGATCTTTTCTGCTCGTATTGGGGGTGGGGCAGCTGTTTTATCCCTGGCCGCTGCTGCTTCTGCTTTTCTTTGAAATAGGCTAAGGTAACTGTACTCTGTGTCATCTCATTAAACCCCTTCTCTCAGCCCAGGGGAATTTCTGTGTTACTTTCCCCTCCTGTCTGAGAAGCAAGATAATGATAGGATTCAATTTATGTTTATGAAAGAATGTTGTATGCCTTTTGCTTCCCATCTTGATGCATTTGCTTTTGGGGAATGGATGGGGCTGATGTGCTGGGGCCCAGCACTGCTTACCTTACTTAAAACTTCATGCACTCAGTGTGGGCTTTTTGTTGGTCCTTATCATAACCTCAAGGAAAAGGCTTAAAGCTATTGTGTTGCTGTGCTGATTACTGGCATGTTATGATATGGTTACTCCACTAGCCACTTGGTTTAGATGTAATCTCTCCCAGCTGATGAGACAGGTCTTGTCTGGAGTGATACAGGTCTTTCCCAGGAATGCTACCTAGAGATCTGCCCGGAGGCTAAATGAGTGGCAGTGTGTGTAGGAGAGTTTGGGCAAGTGTCTGGGTCAGTAGTCAACTCCAATTTCTTGGAATTTCATCCCTGATCAAGCACAAAGTCCTGTGAAATTGGTGGGATATTTGGGAGTTTCTAAGAGATGGAAGTCACTGGGATGTGTTAGGCCCTGGTTCTTCATTACTGTGGTCTTCTCATCACTGTTCAGAGTGCTCAGGCTCAAAAGAAGGTCTCTGGACCTACAGACAGACCAGCAGGGCACTGTGGCTACTCAGACCTCAACAGCAGGCATGGCAGATTCACCAGAGAACCAGCCTGTGCAGAATCAGTCACCCCTCTCCAGCAGAAGAAACATACAAGGAAAGCAGCTTGACCGGTAAAGGATGAGGATGAAACAGGCTTACCACAGGAACAAGAGGAAGAGCCAGTGGTGGTCACTCAGTCTTTATCCCTGGTCTTGGGATGGGCTAAGGGCAAATGGGGGATTAAAGGAGTAGCAAGCACCAGCAACGCAAGGGAAGTCTCTCCTCCTTCATGTGTGCTTGTGTGTCAGCTGCATAGGGACTGTCCTGAGAGTTTTACAAACTCAGAAAGACTGTAGGGTGCTGTGTTTCACCTATTATGAGCAGGCACTCATGCTTCCTCAGTTTCCAGTGGAAAATTGCCAAAAATCTGCAGAACTGATACTGCTGAAGGGACTACCAAAGCATCTTCACAGGATGCAAGTGATTCTGGACAGAACTAGAAGGGCCCTTCCGCCAACCAAATTGAAGAGAGGGACAATTGGATTTATTAGACTGTATAAATCCCATGGCTTGGCAAATTGACCACACACAAGAGTTTATTATAAAACTTCAGTAGATACAGGTGCACAGTGTACTCTGATGCCATCAAACTATGACTGGTGTAGCTCATCTTTATTTCTGGTGTGACAGGTCTCGCATCTGGATGTGTTGGAAGCATTGGAATAAAGGCCATGATTTTCTTTCACTTGGAGAGGTGGAAGAAGTCACTGGAATTGACTGTCACAGGGGTGGAAACACAGTCCCACCATTTGGACTGATCAAGGATTTATTTAGACTGTACTGGAACAAAGCAGAGTCCTGGAACATCTGCAGTAAGTTTGTTGTGTACAGTAAGGTGATCTCGGTTTGAGTAAGAATCGTCAGTGAATGATGTATGATGTGTGCTGTATGATGTTAATTGTTGCTGGGCATGACATAGGGTATAGAAAGAAGAGGGGCTAGCATCATAAGTCTGGCCAGTTGAATCTGCTGGTGAGTATTCAATACTATGATGATGTCATGCCAGCTTTAAAAAGAAAATGTTGTCTGGAGAAAAGTACCATGGGGCTTGAAGTTCAGATTGTAACAGGAGAGGTTTCCTTTCCTGGTTGCTGCATCTGGTTTCTGGGTTTGGGGTGTTAGTCTTTTCTTCTGAACTGGCTGCAGGCTTCAGGAGTGGGTAGGTAATTTTATCAGTGGCTTCTGCTGGTGCTTCTGCTTTTGCTGTGTTTTTCCTGCAAATAGGCTAAGGTAATTGCACACTCTATCATCTCACTAAACTCTACCCAGACATTTTTTGTGTTACTTTTCCTCCTGTCTGTGTGTGTGTGGCACTGTCTTGTGACAGCTGGCTGTCTTAAACCAGGACTCTGAAAAAAGGGGAATATGTCTATGTATGTTCTCTCCAGGAGGTTTTGTTGCCTGACTTTTGCCTCTCTCAATGTCTTTTCTGTTCTGCCCCCTCAGAGTATCGTTTCTTACTCATTTACTCACTACCTACTCATTTTCTCTCTTTACTCTTCTGTTCTCTATTTAATAGCCTTTGCAAAGCATTGCTTATGTACAGAAAGGCCAGGAATCAGCGAGAATCCTATGATGTGGGGCATGAGGAAGCAAGGTGATTTATTCAGCATCACACATGACAATCAAATGCTGCTGATCTGCTTCAGAGAGTGTTAATGGTCACTGTGAAGGTCTGGATTATAATCTGATGGACCTAAAGCATATAAAGAAGGAAAGATGGAAAAAAAAAACCAAAAAACAACACAAACCCAACAAAAACTCAGCAAAAGAAACAAAAAAAACCCCACCAAAACCCAAAAACAAACAAACCCCATGTCTTCATCTTTTTTTCTCAAGTCTGTCCTCCTTTTATTGCTCTGATAGTCAACCTCGTAGCAGAACTCTATAATTTGTATTTGTTGAAGTTGTATTTGTCAAAGAGAAATGTCACCAGGGAAGGTGGTACTCCAGCACCAAATACACTCCCAAAGCAGCAGTCCATAAAGTAAAATCAGTAACGAAGTTCAACCAGGCAAGATTTTCATAGTGCTCTGTGTTTGGTGAAATTGAAGGAAACAGGCAAAAGTATTTATGAGTTACTTTCACAAGACCCTGTTCTCCTGGACCATGGTATCAGGTTAACTCCAGCAAGAACTGAAAAAGAACCCACAAAAGGGGTAAGGATTTTATACTGCAGTCAATAGGTACATCCTTTAAGGATCGTCCTTGATTTATGTCTGCCCAAGATCTCATCCATAGAGAAGCATTCATGGTGTAACATCACAGTATTCTCACAAAAAAACAGCAGTCCTCCCTTGTCTTCTGTTTACCAAGCAGTTCAAATAGGCCAATCTGGGAAAGAGAAACCACTTTGGTTTCTGATAAATGAGGTACTGGACGCTACATAATAAGCTGTCTCATGACCCAAGCTGGAAAGTGATTTTATTCTGCAGATTTTTCCATTTCCCTTAGGTGTATACCAGGCTCTTCATAATGGAGGCCACGGTTCCGTTTCCTACCTATTACACGTTCCTTTAAATGACCCCAGCTACATGGAAGTAACAGAGTCTAGGGCTGGGAAGCAATCTTTTAAAAATATCATTCATGACTAGTAAAACTGCCGATTTTTGCAAACCAAGGAGGAAAAGTAAGCCAAAAGCAAATAGAAAAAATGCAACATTTAAGAACCATAACAAATCTATCTATCTATCTATCTATCTATCTATCTATCTATCTATATGTCCCTGTCTGTTTTTCCACATGCTAAATAGATTCTACTACTGTATAGCTCTATAAAATACCATACAGACTTTATCACTACACAGAGCTTTGTGATTTTCAGTACAAATACTCAGATAGAATCATAGAATCATAGAATCAACCAGGTTGGAAGAGACCTCCAAGATCATCCAGTCCAACCTAGCACCCAGCCCTATCCAGTCAACTAAACCATGGCACTAAGTGCCTCATCCAGTCTTTTCTTGAACACCCCCAGGGACGGTGACTCCACCACCTCCCTGGGCAGCCCATTCCAATGCCAATCACTCTCTCTGGCAAGAACTTCCTCCTAACATCCAGCCTATACTTCCCCTGGCACAACTTGAGGCTGTGTCCCCTTGTCCTGTTGCTGGTTGCCTGGCAGAAGAGACCAACCCCCACCTGGCTACAACCTCCCTTCAGGTAGGTGTAGACAGCAATGAGGTCTCCTCTGAGCCTCTTCTTCTCCACGCTAAACACCCCCAGCTCCCTCAGCCTCTCTTCCTAGGGTTTGTGTTCCAGGCCTTTCACCAGCTTTGTTGCCTTTCTCTGGACACGTTCCAGCACCTCAACATCTCTCTTGAGATATTCAGCTTTGTGGTTTCACTTATGCTGTATTTGTATTTCCACTAAGAATTTTGCAAGCAGCTTCAAACTGTCATGTTTTTCCTAACTTTATTTTTTTTTTTTTTCCTCTAAATGTGGAAATCCTGAAAGCAGATCTCAGTTTGAATTTTTCTCAGGATCCAACACAGGGCCAATGAGGTTTTAAAAGTGAGAGCATACACAACACAGTGCTACACACATTTAAGCTCTAAAATGATGCACTTTTTCATATTTTTTTTTTTTTTTGCATACATAGTAGCAGACGGTTGTGAATATTAAAGTGGGCAATTCTGGAACCAAATCAGGCTAAGAAATTTCCAAAAATATTATTTCTGAAAATATTTCTGTAAACTCTTTCCAAACTCCTTAAGATTTTGATTTTTTTCTCTCCAAAGCATATCATCAGAAGTTTTGGGAAACATCTTCATTGCTAATTTGATTCTTTTTTTTTTTTTTTTTTTTTTTTTTCAAGGAAACAGCATAATTTGGATCTCAGGCATCAAAAACTTCACCAAGAAAACTTAGTGTTTGGGATTCATAGGATGTTAGGGGTTGGAAGGGACCCAGAGATCATTGAATCTAACCCCCGCTGCTGGAGCAGGACAATACTATCCAACACAGGTCACAGAGGAACACATCCAGACAGGCCTTGCAAGCTCCCAACTCAATGGAAATTACTTTTTAAATGATAAAATGGCACCAGTCTAAACATTCAAATAATAAAACCAAGGAGATATATGTATGTATATATGTCTTTGCAAAAAAAAAAATAATTCTGATTATTTTCTGATCTGCTTTTCCTTGCACATGATGTAGGCGTTTCATAATTAGATGTCAGGACTTATCTACATTGTAGTGCAGAAAGGGTCCCAGGATCACATACTTGGTTTTCAATGTATCATGCAGTGAGGTCTCACTCTCTCTCAGGCCTTTATTATCTGCTAAAATAGGGATCAAATAAATGTAATATCGTGCTAGTGATTTTTTTTGTTTGTTTGTTCTTGGGGTTAGAGGTCAGGGTTGCCACCCAGAGGAGCTGAGCTTTCCTATTAATCTAACTGTCCATTATCCATGCTAAAGGTCTTTACATTTGCCATCTTTTCTACTTCTGTAGCCACTTCTTTATAAAGATGATAGGGACAGAAAACAATATCCACATTGCTAGCACACTAGTCAAACATCAGGATTCTGGTATTGTAATCACTGCCCTGATCCAAAGATCCTCCAGTCCTTGAGTACTGGCGCTGAAGGTGCTTATATGTAATTTGGATGCTGAAGACAAACAGTCACATACCTTCTTAGTGGCAGACAGTCTGGTTCACAGACAGAGTCCTGCCCAGATGGACCAACAGATGCTGGTGCTGCTCTCACCTGTCTTGTCCACCAACCAGCAGTACTCCAGTAAGCTCCCCCACATCCATGTCATCCATCATCCATTTTGTGTCAACACAATCGGCAGAGTTGTTTCCCCAAATGGACAGAGTCTGTGAATACTTTGCCTTACCTGCATTTTTCAGTCAGATCTAACTGTGGTTACATCAGCACATCAAGTCTCTCCTGCTGTCTTATAATTTGACAAACAGCTGCTTTGGAGGAAACCATGAAATTGGTGCTAAGTTTTATTGATTACCAGTCATCGCACCACACGTAACGGCCTTGCATCACTGAATACAGAGCGGCACACAATCCTGTGCACAGTCTACTGATGCACATTTTTACAACTTAGATCTTTCATGTAGTGCCATTATGACTCAGCTAAATAATGCTTTGTAGAATCACAGAACCACAGAACTGTTTCAGTTGGAAAAGGCCTCTAAGATCAAGACCAGCCGTTAGCTAACACAACCATGGCCATTAAACCACGTTCTGAAGTGCTATGTCCTCACTTTTCTTGAATACCTCCAAGGACAGCGACTCTATTATTTCCTTGGGCAACCTAGTCCAATGCTTGACCACTCTTTCATAGAATCATAGAATAGTTTATGTTGGAAGGGACCTCAGCGATCATTCACTTCCAACCTCCCAACATAGGCAAGGACACCTCCCAGTAGAACAGGTTGCTCAAGGCCTCATCCAGCCTGGCCTTGAAGACCTCCACGGAGGGAGCATCCACAACCTTCCTGGGCAACCTGTTCCAGTGTCTCACCACCCTCACTGTACAGAACCCTTTCCTAACATCTAGTTTGAATCTCCCCTCTTCCAGTTTAAACCCATTACCCCTCATCCTGTCATTACAAGACCTTGTCAGTAGTCCCTCCTCAGCCTTCCTGCAGGCCCCCTTCAGATACTGGAAGGCCATTTTAAGGTCTACTGGGAGCCTTCTCTTCTCCAGGCTGAAAAGCCCAACTCTTGTAGCCTGTCCTCTAGCAGAGGTGCTCCAGCCCTCTGATCATCTTCATGGCCCTCCTTTGGACCTGCTCCAGCAGTTCCATGTCCTTCTTGTGTTGGGGGCTCCAGAACTGCACACAGTAGTCCAGGTGGGGTCTGACGAGAGCAGAGTAAAGGGGGAGAATCCCCTCCCTTGCCCTGCTGGCCACACTTCTCTTGATGCAGCCTAGGACAGAGTTGCTGTCTGGGCTGCACATGCACACTGCCGGCTCCTGTTGAGCTTTTCATCAACCCTGACCGCTCAGGGCTGCTCTCAGCCATTAGCTACCCAGCCTGTATTTGTGCTTGTGGTTGCGCCGACCCAGGTGCAGGGCCTTACATTGGCCTTGTTGAATGTCATGAGGTTGGCCTGGGCCCACCTCTCCAGCCTGTTCAGGCCCTACTGTATGGCATCTCTGCCCTCTAGCAAGTTGACCGTGCCACACAGCTTGGTGTCATCTGCAACCTCGCTGAGGGAGCACTTGATTCCTCTGTCCCTATCACTGACAAAGAAGTTAAGCAGCACTGGTCCCATCACTGACCCCTGAGGAATGCCACTTGTCACTGGTCTTCAGCTGGACATTGTGATGTTGATCACCACTCTCCATATGTGACCATCCAGTCAATTCCTTATCCAGCGGTGCTCCACCCATTGAGTCCATGTTTTTCCAGTTTGGTCACCAGGACGTCATGTAGGACAGAGTCAAATGCCTCACTTAGGTCCAGGTAGATGATGTCAGTTGCCCTTCCCTTGTCTACTGTTGCTTCTTCCATAAAGAAGTTTTTCCTAATAGCCAGCATAAATCTCCTCTGGTACAATTTCAGGCTATTTCTTCTTGTTCTATTACTAGGGAGAAGAGACCAACTCTCACCTCACTACACTCCCTTCGAGGTAGTTGTAGAAACCAATGAGGTCTCCCCTCAGCCTCCTCCAGATTAGGCAATCCCAGTTCTCTCAGCTGCTCCTCATAAGATTTGTTCTCTAAATCCTTCACCAGCTCTGTTGTCCTCCTCTGGTCACACTTCAGCACAGGAACACAGTATCTGAGGTGTGGCCTTATCAGTGCTGAGCTGTCCAATACCCTTTTGTTTAGGAACTGATCTACTCATTGAGTTAGTTGCATTCACCTATGGCCTTTCTTTACACTGAGGCAATTCAATTGCCTGATTAGATACACATGAACAAGTAAAAGTGGGGTTGTTGTTTTCATGTGGTGTCCCGGGTGGAAAATAAAGCTGGCTGAAAGGATGTTAAGGGATGTTCAAGATTATCTCCTATAGTACACTGTGCTAGTAATATATTACTTTGCATGTTCATCTTGAGGGTTCAGATGTTCTTTTAAAAATATGAAAGTGTAGTCAATATAATGTTTTCCATGCTTGCATTCCTTCCTAGCCTTAGGTTTTCCAAGAAAACGAGATGTGACATTTCAGGATACATGTATTAATTTTAACTTGGGAAAGGAAAACATATTTTCAAACAAAGAAGCAAATAAATGCAAAATAATCTCTTCAGGTTTGATGAAAAGTCATATGTTTTTGTTGAACTTGTGTTGTCTTTTCAGAGGTTTCACTGGAAACTGCTTGATATATTACAATGTTCAGAGGGAAATATTTAGGGAAAAAAAAAAAGAACTAATAAAGACTCTGTCTTTGCATTTGTGAAATAGTCTGATGACAGAGATTTCACCACAGTAGCCCTTAATAAAGGTTTTGGGACTGAAAACTTTCATATGCATACTATGCATTTCACCATACAAATGGGAGAACCTGACAAAACTATTCCATTTTATCTCTGTTCCAAGAAAACGGACTAGTTCTCAGCTGCAATACTTTGCAGAATTTCCTGTAGAGTAGTTCAGGAACTGCCAAAAGAAGGGCAGAGAAGCCAAAAAGTTCACTGCTGTCATTGGCCCAAACAAAGAAGCAAAGATCCCAAACAGAAAATAACCTTCTCCCAAATAAAAATAGTTCTAAAAGATCAACAGTCTCCAAAATGGACCAGATCTTAAATGAGAGCTTGTGTTTTGCATATCATGTGGCTAGACATAGCTTTTGGAAGCAATCCAACTCAGCCCACTTTTCCCCACCATCTGTCAGCAGTAGGTTTGCTGACTGCAAGAGCTTAGAGGCAATGCATAAAAGGCGAGTGTTAGACAATCAAGCTTAAACATGACAAGAGCAGAGAAATTCAAAGGCTTCATGAAGTAATGTGCTAACACTTGGCTGCTGTGAGAAAAAGAGGAGGAGGAGGGTAACACCTTACAGAGAACAGGGTCATTCACCTTTAGGCTGAATTCTCTGGCTCTTATCAGTTTTTACCAAGAACCTGAGATTATTTAAACATGTGGTTGGAAGCATTTATTTTAGACATAGGCCAAAGAGATTTGGGATGGTGATTTAGATGTAGGCTGTGGTCCTGGATTTAGATCTCCCGAGAAGCCTAATCAGATTTTAGAGAACTAAAAATTTCTGAGATCATGAGGTTGTTCACAAAGCTAGGGACCACCAGAAGATGAGCAATCTGTGAGTTTTATGCCCTTTGGCAATATTGCAAGCAGAACTGGAGCAGAGGTTTCCAGCATCCTTGTGTCAGACCCATTTGTAGACAAGCACCTCTACCAAATCATTGCACTTTTGGTGTGGGTTTACAGCAAATGATACCACAAATTACCACAATGATAGTCATCTTCTCACCTTTAGATTCCTTTGACTTAAATGGGCATACCAACTCATGAGAATGAAGTAGAATAAGAAAGAAGCATCATTTGGAGCCAAAACTCTGATCAGTGCTTGGAAGATTCTGATTTGCTCCAAATAGAACTTGGGGAAATGGATCCACTGCCCAGGCAAACCAAGATTGTAGTGCAAAATGAAGCTCTTTGCAAAATGGGGGAGTGTTTGTATCTCATAGCACAACCTTGACTGAAGATTAATTTATTTCCTAGAAATTCTCTCCTGAAAGGCGTGCTATCATAGTGAAACTTGAAATTGCTGCATGCATGATATAAAAGCCTATCTCAGATACAGGAGATTAGAAGGTTGGGAAAATGCATGCTATGAACAGAGGGATACCTACTGAGCTTGTGAGGGTAATTATAGTATTGGGTCTCATTTGTGTTATTGTAAAAGAAATGTGTTTCTCATCTGGTTTTAAACAGCAGGCAAAGAGATTTCTTAAGCTCTCTTTGAAGAGGGTTATGTTGGAAAGAGCTCAGTCCAGTCTAGTTAAACTGGCTGCTAAACTTACAGCCAGTTTGGGAACGGGCTATTAAAAATTCTTGAATGAGCTGCATTTCCTTCTGATACTCATTGCTTGTCTGCTGGGAAAGCCTGGTCTTGGCCCAGCAGACAGTCCTAACTTTTTTCTCCTTTCTCACTCACACTTTTCTAGATTGATCCCAAAGCTGCCAATGTCTTGCAAGCATCTGATACTCAGACCTGGATCCACCACATCTGCCAGCCTTGCCTCTGGTATTCAGCAAAAGGTGAAGCCCTGCTTTCAAAGCCTAGTTTCTTCTTTTTCCAGTGAAGAGATGCACAACATGTGTCTCCTTGTGTCCACTTCACCACCAGAGTCTTTTCCACTGAGGGACAGCATATGTGGGACAGCAAGGACAGTGACTCTGCATGGTTTTGTTTCTTAGAAGAAGAAACTACCTGTAGATTTTACTTAAACTGTCAGTGGATTTGCACCATTTGGCATAACAGCACAGCTCATCCTTGGAAGACACAGACTAATAGAAGTCTTCTTAGTGTAGTGGGAACAGGGAAATGGATCAGTACCTGTCGACTGATTACAGATTTTAATGTGATGCTACGCCTGGGATCTGTGCCAGTAAAAATTCTTATTACAAGTGTAGACAAAATTTACTGTATGCCTGCCATAATCAGTTTTAAATTCACAACATTTTTATTGGTTTTGCTTCAGATTTTTTTGGTTCTAAAAGGACAGGAGGAGAGCAATTGCATCTTTAGATAAAAAGCCTCAAGACACCATCTGAAACTTATAAAATTTTCATTTTGTTTTCATTTTGGATAATTAAAAAATACCAACCTATACATATTCTTTTAATTGGGATGTAAGAAATTACTTCCAGTCACAAACCTTGTAAACTAAGTTTCATTGAGCAGTAAAGTTTATAAACCTCAGTTAAAGCAACTTCTGGAAAAGGGATTTTTTTTACTAAATTAAATACTGACAAACTAGTGAATATTGTAATGAGGTAGGAGCCAGTGCCTGAAGAAAAAAAGTTAAAGTTTTTTATTGCAATTAAATTATGCTCCTATTTCACCATAACCTACAAAAGTCATCATGACAGGTGACTAAAACAGAGAAAAGTGATTTCACTGTTGAATTCTAACATGTAAGAATCCCAAAATAGCCATGCCTCATTGCCTCTTAGCATGTTCATACAGCAGGTAAGATGGCTCTGCTGGGGAAACTCTGCTCTGGAGACTTCCATTCAGCATTTTGAGGGACATGAAATGGCTTTGTCTCTTTTGTCATCCAGCAGAACACACTTAACACAATCTTAAAGGAAGTTAAGAAACACTGAGGGAAACAAGCATGAACCTATATTTACCTTTGAATTCAGCCCAAAAGCATGGAGTATACCACCAGCACACTGGTGAAGCTTGCCAACAAGCACTAATGTGTCTGGCCCAACCTAAGCACTGCAAGCATCATTGTTTGAGCCACTTGGTAGGCTTTATTGCATTGTTCCTGAGGTCATAAAGTCATAGAATTGTTTCAGTTGGAAAAGACCTTTAAGATCATTGAGTCCAACCATTGACTCAATACCACCATGGCCATTAAACAGTGTCTCGTAGCTGATTTTTGAACACTTCCAAGGATGGTGACCCTAGCACTTACATGGGCAGCCTGATGATTATTCCAATGCCTGATGACTCTTTATGTCAAGATTTTTTTCTTAATATCCAAGCTAAACCTCACCTGGCTCAACATGAGAATATCTCCATTTCCTCTTATACTCCTAGTTACCTGGGTGAAGAAATCAACACTCACCTCATTAGAAGGTGATCTTCCTTTTCAGCCTCTTCTTTTCCAGACTAAACAATTCCAGTTCTTTCAACCACTCTTCGTAAGACTTGTTCTCCACACCCTTCACCAGCTTTGTTGCCTTTCTGTAGTTGACATAGCTCCCAACATATGGGAGGGACAAATTCCCCAGGCAGCACTTATAGTCAGACCTACGGGACCCAGATGTTCAGATCCACATATGAGATCTCAGCTAGAGTGCTTACTGCAAGCAGTTCCACAAATGCTCTCAAGTTTTTTTTACAGCACAGCTAGTTCTTCAGGCTAGAGCTAGTCAACAGTTCCTCATCAGCTTTGATAAAGCCAAAGCTAAAACACCCCATATATAGTCATCTGGTTGAAACCAAGTGGAACTGCTTTACCACAGAGATACAAAAAGTCTGTATTGTGCTTTAAAATTCAGGAGATGCGCAACAACTGTTGTCTCTCTTCCTGTATACCTTTTAGCCCATAAGGAATTTCCTTTAACTTGACATATCCTACACGAAATTGATGAGCTCTCTGGGAACTGGAATATGACTAAATATGATTTTGTTGTAAAGTGGGAGACAGATACATGTAAGATTAATACCCAAATTTCTAAACTGCATGCTGCCTCAATGGCATGAGGAAAACCTGAGTGAGAATATTAATTGTTTTTCCTACTTATTTTAAGCATTTTCAACATTTTAAATTATTTTTTTAAACCATAACTGTAGTTTGCATTAGTGATCACAAATCCTGTTAAACCTGCAGTACTATCCAAAAAGCCAGCAGAGAAATATCACCTTCTATCTCTCAAGATCTCTTGCAAGACCTGGTCTTCCATCTTAAAACTGCCTAACTGGTGGATAAAACTGCCTAGCTGGTGGATTAATCTAAACTAATAAAAGAATTAGCATGCATTCATTAATGTCTGTGTGAAAGAAATCATCATTGTCTCTTTGGTCATGGAAAATGTAGTAAATGAATGGAAAGTCTTACTTTGGTCTAAAAGAGTGTGTAAAGGTAAAATGAGGTACAAGGGTCAGTAAAAAAAATGACAAAATTGCTCAAAAATACACACAAATTACTGTTGTAATGCACAAAAATGTGAAGGATAAAAGTAGGTTTGTCCTTCTAGAGCTTTCAGACTTTCTGTGTATAGACTTTTGAACCAATGTTAGTATGATCACAAAGAGAAATGCAACCAATCACCAGCATAAAAGTGTGCAGCTCATGGCTTGGACAGATTCACTCTGTGCTGGATCAGGAACTGGCTGGAAGGCCGAGCCCAGAGAGTTGTGGTGAATGGTGCCACATCCAGTTGGCAGCTGTCAATAGTGATGTTCCCCAGGGATCAGTGCTGGGCCCGGTCCTGTTCAATATCTTTATTGATAATCTGGACGAGGGGATTGAGTCCAGCATCATTAAGTTTGCAGATGACACCAAGCTAGGAGCAGGTGTTGATCTGTTGGAAGGTAGGAGAGCCCTGCAGA
>WAAF01003980.1:0-20618 GCA_013400475.1 Tricholaema leucomelas | reverse complement strand
GAAAGAAGAAATTCTGGTTTGATTTTATTAACTATGCAAAGTTTCATNCCCTTTAGGTAGTTGTAGACAGCAATGAGGTCACCCCTGAGCCTCCTCTTCTCCAGGCTGAACAACCCCAGCTCCCTTAGCCTCTCCTCATAGGCCTTGTGTTCCAGGCCTCTCATCAGCTTTGTTGCCCTTCTCTGGACATGTTCCAGTATCTCAACATCTCTTTTGAACTGAGGAGCCCAGAACTGGACACAGGACTCAAGGTGTGGTCTGACCAGTGTTGAGTACAGAGGAGGAATAGCCTCTGTTGTTCTACTGGCCACACTCTTCCTGACCCAGGCCAGGATGCCATTGGCTCTCCTGGCCACCTGGGCACACTGCTGGCTCATGTTCAGCTACTATCTACCAGCACCTCCAGGTCCCTTTCTTCCTGGCTGCTCTCCAGCCACTCTGTCCCCAGCCTGTAGTGTTGCTTGGGGTTGTTGTGGTCAAAGTGCAGAACCCTGCATTTATCAAAATGCCAGAAAGAATTTTTTATGGTAAGAACAACAATGCAGTAAAATAACCTCCCCAGGTGAAGAGGAGTCCCCATTGCTTGATGTTTTCAAGGTGTGATTGGTCAGAATGCTAGAAATCTAGGGTTTCTTTATCACAAAATATTGAACCAGGTGATGTTTCAAGGTCCAAGGTTATTGTAGTGTATTATGAGAAGGTTCTATGGATTATAATTCAAGTGAAGAAAGGCTTTGTATGTCTAGGCCACAAATACATGAGAGGACCCATATAACTAAGTCTGTCTATTTCCCAGTAATGACAGAATACATACTTTCATAAATATCCTCCTCTACCACTACAATATGTTGGGTCTGTTCAATAGCATCATCAGTGACGTAGACAAGGCTACCAAATGCAACCTCAACAAGTTTACAAACAACATGGAGATTAGTGGTGCAGTTGACATACCCAAAGGATGGAATATCATCCAGGGGGACCTGGGCAGGCTCAAGAATTGGGCCCCCTGTGAACGTCCTGAGGTTCAACAAGGACAAAGGAACTGGACATGAGTCAGAGCAATCCCATCAGTGTCAATATAGGCTGGTGAATGAAGCAGCCCTGTCAAGACAGACTTGGGAGTACTGACGGGTGAAAAGAGGGATATAAACTGATGATGTGTGCTCACTGACAAAAGACCTGTTATATCCTGGGCTGCAGCTGTTGAAGGGTGTCCTGGAGTCCTGTAGTATACCCCGAAATTCCTCTCCCTCTGTAGTTTGAATGGGAGAGGATAGGTGTGAAAAACCTGTTTCCCCCCTGCCCCTGCCCCTGCCCTGCAGGCGTGAAGTGGGGGAGCAAAGAGCCCTTCCAGCACGGGGGATGCCCCATGCAGTGCCCGCGCTGGAATCGGGCTGGGGATTGGCTGTGGTCTTTGCACCTAGGCAGTGGTAACTCAACTCTTTGTCTAGGAAGGGTATAAATATTGGGGGACTTCCTGCCTTGGGGTTCCCACCTTAGAGTTCTCTCCCACCTGGATAGTTCCTGCAGAAGGAGACCCCTGGGGCTCCGAAGGACAAGCTCCTGAGGGACAGGACGGTCTCTGCTTTAAATGGCTTCCCACCATAAGCACCCCATTTATGCAGGCTTGATAGACCTTAACGAGCCTCAGATGTCTTCTGAAAGAGCAGGAGGGGACCAGCATCTGGATCACCCTTTCTCTCATCCAGCCTGGCTCGCTTGTGAGTAAACTGTAGGCTCAGCCTGATTGATAGTGGGGAATGGCATGTTTAGTAGCGTAGCCTTTTCCAACTCCTGACTTCCAAACTAGTCAAATTTACCTATGGTAACCTTGTAAGATCTTCTCAATCAAACTGAATCTGCTAATTAAAACTGAATTAATTTCTGTATATAGTTTTGGGGGTGGGATTTTGGGAAAATAGAATCTATTTTTATATACATTCCTGACTCATCCATATCAATTCCCTGCTTCCACAACAAAGGGCCACTCTCCTCTGCCTAATGTGACCCCACTTAGACTACTGTGCCCAGCCTTGGACTCCTCTGCACAAGAAACACATACATCTGTTGCAGCAGGTCCGGAGGAGCGTCACAAATATGATTAAAGGGCAGGCCACTTTCTGTACAAGAACAGGCTAAGAGACATAGGGTTCTTTAGTCTGGAGAACAAAAGGCTTCAGGAAGACCTTACTGCAGCTTGTTAAGACTTGGCAGGTGGCCTGTAAGAAAGGTGAAGATGCATTTTTAGCAGAGCCTGTTTTGACAGGACAAAGGGTAATGGTTTTAAACTAAAAGAGAGGAGATTCAGATTAGATAGGACATTTTTTTGCACTGAGGGTGGTGAGACACTGGCACAGGATGCCCAGAGAGGTCATAAAAGCCTCATTCCCAGAAACACTCCAAGTCAGGTCCGATAGGGCTTTGAGCAACTTAATCAGGTTGCAGATGTCTCTGATCACTGCAGTATGGGTGGGCTATATGACTTTTAAAGGTCTAACCCAAATCACTCTATGATTCTGTGATCATTCACTCTTTTTCCCCATCCATTTTCATACACTTAACTAGTTCAGTTTATTTAGACTGCAAGTTCTAATTTCCTTTNCAAGATGAAGTTCAGCCAGCAGCCCAGAGCTCCCCAGCAGGTGAAGAGGGAAGAGCAAAGTGACTTTATCTAAGTTTTGCTTTCCTTTTTTACACATCTCAGCAAGACTGTGAGCTAAGTAGACATCATCATTGTTTTCGTTTCACAGCCTATGATCTAGTCCTTCTCACCAAAACATTCTAGCTAGCTTCAAACTAGCACAAACCCCTGTGCTGTTTATGAGAATATTCTTCATGAGCATGGTACACTGCAAAGTCATTATAACATTATTTTCTGAAAATACTGTCTGTAGCAATTTTCAGAGAAGGAAACAGCTGAGCTCATTTCTTACACAGGAGCTTAAGTTGGAAAGTATCTTAAAGGCCATCTACTTCCAACTCTCCTGCCATAGACAGGACACTTTCCATTAGATCAGGCTGCTCACAAGAAAGCTTTATTCCATCTGAAAAGACAGAATAAAGCGACACTTCCAAGAGGAGAAATGTCAGAAATCAATTGCATTTTTGTAGAGAAGTGGGTGAAAATGAACTGTCAAGCCTAGCGGGACTGGTTTGCACCTCAGCTCCTTCTTCCTGTTGTTTAGTAGGTTATATACCTGACCACAATGCAGCACACTATCACACCGGAATACCACAGACTCACACAGAGTCACAGAACAGAAGAGATTGGAAGGGACCTCTGGAGACCACCTAGTCCAACGACCCTGCTAAAGCAAATTTGGCCTAGATCAGGTCACACAGGATCACATTCAGGTGGGTATTGAAAGCCTCCAGAGAAGATGACTCCACAACCTCCCTGGGCAGCCTCCAGTGCTCTATTGTCCTCAAAGAAATTTTTCCTCACATTTAAGTGAAACCTCCTGTGTTTCAATTTGTAACCACTGCCCTTTTTCCTATCCCTGGACATCACTGAAAAGAGCCCAGCCAAATCTTCTTGACTTCCACCAATACACATATATCCAGCACGGATGTGACAGGTCAAAGTTCTGCAGAAAAGCCACTCTAGTTGCAGGAGGTTGTAGATTATGAGGAGAAGTTTCTATAAGAAACTGTGGCTTTGACCAAGTCTGGTTTTGACAAAACAACAAAAGATGGTTGTGAAAGATCATTTGTGCATCTCAATTTGATCTACCCAAGAAAACTCAAATGAAATTTGATGGCATTGGTCATAGTCCCCAATAAAAAGTAAATATGCAACGATTGGACTAAAATAAGCATTAGTCTGTCTGTCTGTAATTTTTACTCTTTACATTCCTCTTTCATTTACACTCCTCTTTCAAATCCAGACAAAGCAGACTGCAACAAAATAATTTTGAGAGCTCTGGATCTTTTGCTTGGTAATATTTTCAAGCAGTATGAAAAATAAAAAAGAAAGCTTAAAGAGTAGCCTTCAATCTTCAGACAAACATAATTTCAGTGCGTAAGTGCAAGTAAAGAAAGCAAAGTGGAAAAAGGAATCGTGAAGATTTGTGTTTATGCAGTCAGGGGTCATAGATATCCAGAAGCACAACAGTAACAAATTTTCTTGTAAATTCTACCACCCTCCTGTGCAAATTGAGTATGCCATACCAAAAGAGTAGTTCTGCAGGCTTTTACAGAGAGCTTGGTCTGCATCCAGTTGGATTTATAGACTTGACAAAAGCAATAGAAGTGAGGCAATGCAGGAGAAAGAGGGTTTTCTGCTTTACTGTGTCTCATCTTTCTTCAAGTGCTGCTTGCACGCTACTGGGAAATGAGATGGTGATTCTCTGCAACAGATTTTCACTTTGGATGTAACCATGTGTGACTCCAAAATGCTGGACTCTTCTTATTCTATTTATACTACTCTCTTTGCAGACTCATACTGAGCTGGAGATTTCAGCAAGTAAATCACTCCTCACAGCTTCAATTCTGATTACAGCTTGAAGGGATGGATTATAAGAGATGCTTAACCTGAGTTTCTTAAGGAATTTTTCCTTGTAGACTCTTTCCTAAAGGTCATTCTGTCCATATCACAAAGAGTTTGGAGGGAAAAGGAAGGAAGGGGAGAAGAGTACATGACAACAATAGCTAGTACTCTGCAACTCCGTAGTTGGCAAACACAAATGCTCTCCTAAAGATATCACTACGTAAAGACTTCAGATCCTCTTTGGAAGAATTTTATGCTAGCAGTAGAAGAGCCATTCCATGGTAGAAAAGGTTGCACTTTACAGCTGAACAGGACTGTTAACTTGCTGTTGCAGAATGCTGTTGACCTCAGCACGTGCTGAAAGAGGTGTGGTAAAATTAAGAGGAAAAGAGTATGGAATGCAAGGAAAGAGAAGCATCACATTGGTAATAGGAATTAGTTTGTTAAATATTGTTTTTTTTTAATAGTGTGAGAGTTACTCAGATGTAAAAGTTTGTTCCTTTGTTTTACTTACCACACAGAAAACCTGAAACTGATCTAAAATTGAGCTGAAGCTATGTCATACAAAAGGAGGTAATATAAATAGGGATGTGACCATCTATGAATGGTTTGTTTAGGGGAAGAAAGCTTAGTTTTCCTGTAGTTCATGTCAGACCACCAGTGTCTTCACAGGATGTCGAAGTTCTGACTTGCCAGCCTCAAAGGACCTGAAAATCCCTTCATATTTTCTCTTTTTAGTTTGTCTCTTCTCACAAGAAGAGCATCTCATGTAACTTAAACTGTAATAAACAAGTTAGCTGCAAAGTTTTCTCTTTAGTGCATGCACAGTGTAATATTCTACTAGAACTCCTGATTAATGGGTGTTTCAACTCCTAAGTTCTGCCAACGTGTTAATGAGTATAATAAAAAACTAATGTGAACTGAAAAGAAAGGAAAAACAAGTTTGAAATAAGGAGATAGAAATAAGCTGCTTTTCTCTGAATAATGTATTTGCACAAGCTGCAGTCCGAGTATACAT
This sequence comes from Tricholaema leucomelas, assembly GCA_013400475.1. Classification (NCBI taxonomy): domain Eukaryota; kingdom Metazoa; phylum Chordata; class Aves; order Piciformes; family Lybiidae; genus Tricholaema lacrymosa; species Tricholaema leucomelas. The sequence goes on along the minus strand of WAAF01003980.1, from coordinate 15,111 downwards.
GTAAATGATTAAAATCTATAAAGCAATTACAGGAGACATTGATTTTCATCATGAAACTCTGAACAGAATAAAGGCTAATTTAGAGCAGCAGCATAAATGATTTGTGTGCAATTAGCAGCACCTACATAGAAAGCCTTCTGCTCTGCATTTATGCATGCAGCAATAAGGTAACACAAACTGACTCAATTATTAGGTTCTCACTACAAACTGCTGGAAAATTACTACTTTGCAACTGGATGGCTAGAGAAGGGGAACCTTAGGACTGACGTGGTGAGTAAAATATGTAGAAGGGACACAGCTATTCCTTTTTGCTGAAAGTGAGGGCAGTTCATCCACTCATATTCCCTTCAATCCAATTTATTTACCTGGTTTGCTGTTGCAGGAACTTCACCTTTCCCATCTCATTGGGTCCGTAAGGCTGCACTATTTTTAGCCAAGATCTGTGCCTTGATTGGTCCTGGAGATAACGTATATTAGCACTCCTTAAAGCAAACAAATCCTCTACCCCTCACACTTATGAAAGTAGAACTTGTTCATACCATATAGCTGTTAAATTGGACTAGCTGCTTTTTCATCCTCAGAGCAATGGATTTCATTTGATAATAGCTGAGTGTAATCCTACTGCTAATGATCTCTCGATTATTTAGGCAGCTCTAAAACAAAAGTCGTCATGTTTGTACTACAACAAATGGGTAAAGTTCTCTATGAACATCTGAATTTTTATTTTAATCACAGGTCTAAAAAGTCCAATAGAAGGCCAGTCAACATTCAAATGAGATGATTTCCAGACCACTAGACTACTCATCAACGAATTCTTAGTTATAGGTGTGTGGAGATTAAATTGAAAATTCTGAACTATTAAACTTGTTTGTGTTGCCAAAGACAGGAAGCAAGAGGTGCAGGTTCATATCTTATTTGCAAGTCAGCAAACACATAATTCATGAGGAGAGGAGTGCTTGACCTCATTATTGTCTGCCAGGTCCATTTCTTTCCTTCCTAGCAACAGTAATGAAAGAATAAAGGAGAGGCTTATTTGTCTTTTGTCAAAGAATGATCTGGTTACACACTAAAACTCGCCTTCTTTTAAAGCCTAGTTTTTGTCCTTGCCAAGAACCTTCACACTGTCATAGAAATTAACATGAAAGCAATAGCTCTCTCTAAGTCATCAAATCTTTTTCATTTGTTCTCCTGTCTCTAGAGCCTCTCTATCTCCTTCCACAACCCTCTGCCAAGTGATTTTACATCAGAAGAAAAACACAAAACTATAGCACGGAAGTGAAACACTGCTGTATTATGGGCTATCATTGCTTCAAGGTAGACCAAGATATTACAGTAATGAGTTCATGTGACAGGATCAGTCACAGGATCCTTCTCTTTCCTCCTTTTTTCCAGTGTTATCGACCAGAAATTCACAGCATTTTGCATTTCTCTATGTTTTAATCTTTCATTTTCTTCCCCCCCCCCTTCCCCACATTGTTTTCTGATTCCCAGTCTGAGATACATCTTCCCTGTACGTTTGTTTTGTTTCATTTTGTTTGTTCTTTTTTTTTTTTCCCCAAATAACTCTTGTTCACTTGTGAATAATCGAAAAAGCTTTTCTCTGAATGGTTTAAGGGTTATTTTTTGGACTAAAGATTTCCTGTTGCTGAACAGCCTTGTTTACACAGGCATTCCTTTGTAGGTAAGTTCCACCTTAGTGGGAGAGGGAGAGGAAGGAGGAAAAGTAGAGGGAAAGGGAGAGGAAGAAGTAGAAGAGAGAAATATAAACAGAAATAGATACAAATATACAAACACACCACGTATGTGGTGTGGTGAAAGGTCTTGAGCACAGGCCCTACGAGGACAGGCTGAGGGAGCTGGGATTGTTTAGCCTGGAGGAGGCTCAGGGGTGACCTCATTGCTGTCTACAACTACCTGAGGGGTGGTTGTGGCCAGGGGGAGGTTGCTCTCTTCTCCCAGTCAGACAGCGCCAGAACGAGAGGGCACAGCCTCAGGCTACGCCAGGGAAAATTTAGGCTTGAGGTGAGGAGAAAGTTCTTCACTGAGAGAGTCATTGGACACTGGAATGGGCTGCCCAGGGAGGTGGTGGAGTCGCCGTCCCTGGAGCTGTTCAAGGCAGGATTGGACGTGGCACTTGGTGCCATGGTCTAGCCTTGAGCTCTGTGGTAACGGATTGGACTTGATGATCTGTGAGGTCTCTTCCAACCCTGATGATACTGTGAGACTGTGAGACTGTGATATTATAAATTATATAACAACAATAATAAGTGTCATTTATTTTGACATAGAACTGTATCTTTGTGATCATTTGTGATAGCTGTTATTATTGGTGATATTACTCCGCAGTTTTGGGACAAGCAAAAGCACTTCAAGTATGCGATAGCCATAAGTCACTCTGAAGAAAATAAATCACAACCGAAACCAAACCCCCATTTCTCTGAATTGGAAGACTTAGTTCATCAGCAAATAGAAATGGGACATAATTGCTTGCAGTTACCAAACCACTTGAAATGGAATCTAGAGCTACAATTATGCAAATGTACCTAATTAAAACACCACCACTGTGAATAAATAAATCCTCATTAATTTTATGCATATGGCAACTATGCTACAATCTTATCTAAAACAATTGATGCACGCTAGCATGTTTACAGTAAGAAGCTGAGGTTTGGTATCTTAGAGTGAAAATAACAATAACTGTTGTAATTGAGAGGACAGTAAAATTGAATTAGTACCATCTATGAGTTCCAAGCTGTAAATCAAATAAACAAACTATTTTAGTTCGTTCCCTGTGATAACAAAACTATTCAACTAGTGCAGAAATAAGTCTCTACGCATCTTCCAGTCATGAATGTGTAAGCAGGATGCCCTTATGGATACTTCTGCCATCCACTGTTGCACTGCACTGAAATAAAAGTCCTCTGAATGGGCAAAGGGGAGCAATGCGGGCCTGTGCTCGTAATGACATCTTCTCCTAGCAGTGATATTACTGAGGAGACCAGCTAAGACTGTGACATATGCTTGATCAGTATGTCAAATGGTCAGTTTCAGCCCAGCCTTCCTAAGGTTTGCTAAATCGCTCCACCTGCGTACTGTTGTTGGAAATGGCAACTCATGTGACAGAAAACAACCACTTGGAAGATCCCATTACCCTTTTTTTAAAAGAGACTGCAGCCAATCAGTGGGTTGTAGATAGCTGTTTATTTCAAAGCATAAGCAAACACTTGGGTCAGAGTTCACAGATTTGTTCTAAAGCCAAACACAGGGGACTTCTTCCTTCAAAACCCTTGTAACAATCTGACTTCCTATTGTCAGAAGTAAAACATATTCTGAGACTGAAGAGTAATCTAGACCTAAAAAGACTCCTAGGCAGTTAAACAGTATGAGGCTGAGTGGGAATGTACAGTCTCACTGGACATTTGAATTAAGAAATTCACATACAATATATAACCTACCACTATTGAGTGACACAAAGGTTGGATTTCAGTGAATAGGAATTCACCTTTGTTTTTTTAATAGACAGCTCAAACTATATCATATTTTATTAGAAAATAATGCTACTGCAATGTGATGCTAATGATAGACTCTAATTTATGACCTAAGATTTTTGTGATAAATCTTTGGCAGATGTAACAACCACTGTAACACTCTAAAACCAGAGAAAATAATCGGTGAACAAGAAGATATCTAAGAAAAGGTGAAGGGGTTTATAATGAAGATAATAAGGGTTTATAATGAAGATAATAAAACAAGGCATGCTAAAACTCATTTCAGTTTTGCATTTTAAGAGCAAGTTCCAACTCCTGAAGGGCTCATCTGCTGGTGCTGGATAGTGCATGGAAGTTATGTCAAAATGTACAATTTCTACTTACATTATCATTCTATTTCAGCAAATAATTTTAATAATGAGATTTTTGTTAACACTGATACGTTTTAAGGAATTTTTAAGAGGAAAAGTATATGTGTGATGNGGCCAAGAGGATTAAGAAGCAAAGGTGAATCAGCCACAAAAGCAAATGGAGAGTGAGGTTAGAAAAGCAAGATGGAGTTCAGCCAGCAGCCTCAGATCCGCAGCAGGCAAAGTGCTGAGAGCACAGCCCAGCACAAAGTGCCCAAGCAAAGTGACTTTATCTTTTGTTTTGCTTTTCCTTTCTACACATCTCAGCAAGACTGTGAGCAAAGTAGACCTCACCATTGTTTTCATTTCTCAGCCCATGATCTAAATCTTCTCACCCAAACATTCTAGCTAGGCTCAAACTAGCACAATATGTAAAGTTATTTTTGAAGGGTAACAACATATTTTAATAAAAGTTGGGGGTTTTTTTCACCACTTGGTAACCTGAGACAATTACAAATTCTGTAGTTTGTTTTTATTTTTCTTTGTCTAGCTGATTGCTTGTCCATTTTAAAACTCCTTCAATATTATTCTGCTGGGGACAGTAAAGTAAGACACATCAGCTGTTTTACTCAGAATGGTGGGTCTCCTTGCTCTGATATTACAGGCAACATTGTCAGCCTGTTACTACATGTAGTTTTTTCAGCCCTGTTACTACATGTAACGTTTTATTTGGACAGGTGTCAAAATAACTCTTCCAGACAGATACTATGCAAGAGATTAGAAAGAAAAAAAAGAGTTGCTCAGTAACAATTGGTGGCTTGTGTTTAATCTACCAAAAAATTAATATACACCAGAGCAAGGCAGTTTGAACATGCGTGGTAAAAGAAGGGAAAAATACACTACAGGTTAAATGACATCCAAGCCCACATGAAAAGAGAAACAAAGGTCCCCAAACTCATAGAATTAACCAGGTTGGAAAAGACCACTAGGATTATCGAGTCCAATCTGTCACCGGGCCCTTCTAACTAACTAAACCATGGCACTAAGTGCCCCGTCCCATCTCCTTTTAAACACCTCCAGGGATGGTGAATCCATCACCTCCCCAGGCAGCCCATTCCAATGCACAATCACTCTTCTTAAGAATTTCTTCCTATCATCCAGACTAAATCTGCCCTAGCGCAGTTTGAGACCGTGTCTTCTTGTTCTGTCACTGATTTCCTGGGAGAAGAGACCAATCACCACCTGGCTACTACCTCCTTTCAGGTAGTTGTGGAGAGCAATAAGGTCTCTCCAAGCCTCCTCTTCTCCAGGCTGGACAACCCCAGCTCCCTCAGCCGCTCTTCATAGGGCTGTGCTCCAGCCTCCTCACCAGTCTTGTTGCCCCTCTCTGGACACGTTCCAGCACCTCAACATCTTTCTCAAATCTAGGGACCCAGAACTGGACACAGTGCTCAAGGTGTGGCCTAACCAGTGCTTAGTACAGGGGCAGAATGACATCCCTGGTCCTGCTGGCCACGCTATTCCTGATACAGGCCAGGTTACCATTGGACACACTGCTGGCTTATTTTCAGTTGCTGTTGACCAGTACCCCCAGGTCCCTCTCTGCCTGGCTGCTCTTCGGCCACTCTGTCCCCAGCCTGTAGCACTGCATGGGGTTGTTGTTGTTGAAGTACAGAAGCTGGCAAATTGGACTTGTTAAAACTCATGGCGCTGGACTGTGCCCATCTATCTAGCCTGTCCAGGTCCCTCTGCAGAACTCTCCTCCCCTCTAACAGATCAACACATGCTCCCAATTTGGTGTCATCTGCAAACTTGCTGATGCTGGGTGGCCTGTAACAGACTCCAGCCAGTATGTCAGTCTTACTGGTCTGCACTCTTGATTTTTACCCATAGGAACTCAAGTTGCCCATCATTAGTTACAAGCTCCATGGCATCAAGGGCATCCCTAACACCCAGGGCCACCCCTCTACCCCTTCTCGCTCTCATCTTTCCTGAAAAGCCTGCATCCATTCATTGTAGCATTCCAACCATGTGATGCATCCCACCACAATTCTGTGATGGCAACCACATCACAGCCTTCCTGTTGTGCCAGGGCTTCCAGCTCATCCTGCTTGTTGCCCATATTGCGTGCATTAGTGTACATGCACTTCACCTGTGCTGCTGATTTTATCCCTGACTGTGGCTTACCACCCTCAGCTCCCTTTGTGGAGAGCCTGGTTCCCTCAGTGAGGACATGGGATAGAATTCTTTTGCCCTGTTTTGATAGTTGGACTCCATCTGAGTTCAGCAGACCAGGGGCAGTAAAGGTTGCCCCATGGTGAAAGAACTCAAACTTTTGCTTCAGACATCAGCCTTTGAGCTACTTACTGATAATGCTGGTGTTCTCATACCTTTCAGTGTCCATTCCTGCCACAGTGGGGACAAAGCAGAACACCACCTGTGCTCTTACCCTCTCGACGAATTGACACAGTGCTTGGAATTCCTTTTTCATTACCATGGCACCCTTTATGTCAATTTCATCAATGCCAGCCTGGACAATCAGCAGTGGGTAGTAATCAGAGGAACAAATTATCTTGGGCAGCCTCCTTGCACTGTCCTACACCCAGGCCCCAGGGAGACAAGAGACTTCCCTGCAGGGTAGGTCTGGATGACATGTAGGGCCCTCTGTTCCCTTCAGAAGGGAATCACTGAGTACTATTACCCTTCTTTTTAATACCAGAGGTATTAACAAGAATAAGGAGACACAGTCTCAAGTTGTGCTGGGGCAGGTATAGGCTTGATATTAGGAGGAAGTTCTTCACAGAGAGAGTGATTTGCCATTGGAATGGACTGCCCAGGGAGGTGGTGGAGTCACTGTCCCTCCCTGGAGGTGTTCAAGCAAAGACTGGATGAGGCACTTAGTGCCAAGGTCTAGTTGATTGGAAAGGGCTGGGTGATAGGTTGGACTGGATGATCTTGGAAGTTTCTTCCAATCTGGCTGATTCTATGATTCTAGGTTGTAATGCTGAGTGCTCTTGGCCTAGACTTTGGTGACACCTCTAAGCTGGAAAAGCCATCATCCATGTCTCCTTGTAGAGCACTGTACCTGTCTTTGTCTCCATCTTCATCCTCCTGGCTGTCAACTCCCAAGCCCAATACCTATCATACAATGTCAACTGGGCAGGTGAGGGAGGGACCTTTTTCCATTCCCCCTTGTCCCTTATGTCCCCTCTTTTTGTCAGGCAACAGGAGGACAGGGGGTCCTCCTCTGCTTGTAGAGACTTCTCCTGCTGCCTTGGCCCCAGAGTGTGCTTCCACCAATCAATCTATCTCACTTTTGCACTGCCTGATTGTTCTCAATGTCTCTACCTCCACTTTCAGTTCAATCATCTGCCTGAGATGGTCTTTTATTTGATCACACTGTACACAAGCAGTGTCTTTGACTCCTTCTAGTTCAAGAGACAGACTCACGCACTCACTGCAGCCAGAAACCTACACAGCTGCATGTTTGTGCGGGAGCATGGTCTGAGTTCCTCCACTCTTTTACCCTGTGCCTCTTGGACGCATTGTGGTCATGATCTTCTGTCTGCCTGGGAAGGAACCAACGACTGTTTGCTGCTTTTCACTCACACTGCTCCCTCACTCCTACACACATCTGTTCCCTTTCCCCTGGGGGTTGGTCACCCTAGAGATGTGACCTGTAGTGCATTGGCAGAGGCTCAGGGTCTTGCCCAATAAGCTGCAAACAGCTGCAGTGCCCCTCAGGGTATAGTCAATCACCATTTGCCCTTCTGCAATGTTTATAATTCTCTCAGTGCACTGCTCACTGGAATGTGGTGAGACTGCTCTGGTGCTGCCTCTCCAGAATGGCGGTCTGCTGCTGAGTCATCTGCCTTTGTACCACGCAGGAACCACAGCAACGTCCCCAGCTGCATCAGTCCTTTGCGCAGGCATGTGAGGGAGCCAACCCGGGTGCCTCTTCTCCCCTCTCTCTGGGTGCCTCCGCTTCAGCAAGTGCCTTTTGCCTGGAAAGGAAAACTGTTAATCACCGGTGCTGTATTCGGTGCTGGAGCTGGTCCTGCTGCCACTGCCTCTCTGGAATGGTGGCCTGCAAAAATCTAGATCAATAATTTAGTGAACCTTTAAAAAAATGGATTTTTTTTTCCTGCTTAGCAACTAGGAGATCACTAGCAAGTTGTCATTGAAGATGTCACAGGATGATGCTTACCTCAAAGCACAGCTCAGCTAAATGACACCTAGAGCACTTTTGCCCAGTTTGAATTGATTCTATTATCAGATTAATACAACATTGTTAGATTATGTAATGTAATTGCTGCTAGTGTCACACTTGGCATAGCACATCTGAGGCATAAGGGCAGAGTGAAGCAGAGACCCTGGGGACAGCCACTAACGGTCCTTCGGTTTGGGAAAAGCCAAAGAGATAGAATAGGACTACATAATTAGTGGGGCCTTGTGTGCCACACACCACAATGTGTCACCTACACATTCGAGGCAGCCACTGCAGAAACCTGTGAGAAGGAAAAACAGTAATACCTTGGGAGGACACACATATATGGAACTCCAACAGCATGCAGAGGGGTGAGCCTGAGAGGGAGCCGCCAAGGTCACAAGCTAGGGATTGGGCAACCCAAGCAGTGAGGACAAGTATGCTCCTTCCCTGGGCTCCAGATGGTGTGGGTACATCCTGTGGGGGTCTTGAAGGACAGAAATTTCTATCCACACAATAGTTCTGTGGTGGAAAGTCCAAATTATACCTGGAAATACATATCCATCACATGCCTTAAACACCTGCCTGAATACCCACCTTGGCACCCCAACGCCATTCTTCTTCCCAGGTGGAAGAAGCAGGAAAGCAGACAAAAGCCTCGGCACATTTCAGACTATCACAAACATTGTATTTGGCCTTGTTTTGCAGCTTGCTTTGTTTGTGGTAAACACAGGTCATGGATGCTAGGCACATGCTTCTCCCTTTTTGGAGAGACAACTCAGGATCGGTTCTAGGGGTGGTTTTATCTGTTGCTATTGGTCAAAGATGCTCATCAGAATGCTTAAAAATCTAGCAAACTTGTTTGTTTGTTTGTTGTTGCTTTTGTTTTGTTCGCTACCCAGATTCAAACACCTCCTTAACACATTCTTACCCAGAGGGAAAAATAATGCCTTAGGTATTGCTACTTGCTGCTATTGTGGTCTTATGGTTCCCTCTGACAAAGTTGACAAAACTGAAAATGGAGGAACAATGACAGAGATAACTACATTCAGAAGCAGTACAAAGCCCCCAGAAAGTAGCAGAGGATCCAAACATCTTTGCACTTATCTGATCACTCTTAACTGTAATGCTCTCAAATGTAGTATTTGCTAACTATATTTAGCATATCTTGTAGCATTCAATAATAAAGGCACACACAGTAATAAAGGTTAACTGGTGTACTGTGTCCCTTTGGCATTAAACCTGAGCATCCACTTACCATTGTCACAATGTGGTCCCACTCTCCTCTTCCCCAGCATTTCTCTGTTCAAGTGATAACCACTTGTGTTTGTCATAACAGATTCATTTGGTCATGACGGCTGCTACATATAGCTCTAAAGTAGATCTGGGGGGAGACAGGTAAGAACAGAATAGCCAAAGGCTATCATGAACAATGTGCCCACTTAACTAGTGCAGGACAATATCTGACTCAAGCCAAATCCGGAAGAAGCTAACTTCTGTAGTTGACAGTAAATGTGACTGTAAAGCAGTTATCTTAGTCCATAGATAGTGGACAGCCCAGGACCTGTTGAGTTGCTGTGCACAGCACACAGGATTTCTGCCTGAGCAGGAAGACCTCTCAAGGTTACTCTTCGAGGTACTGCTACAACAGATTCTCAGCGATTAACAGCGTGTTAAACTTTTAAATCTTAGTTAATTTTATATGAAGGACTGATTGCACATACATAATCCTTTAGACACAAACCATTGACCAAGTCTGGGACTAGGATTAGATCTATCTGTAGACCCCTCTCTGAGAAGGAGTTTAGAGAGCAAGGTGGGGGAGGCTTTCTGAATGTGATGACTCAATGGGAAGGTCTCCTTGACAAATTTGTCTGACCCTGTCCTCTATGCAGTAAATAATCAAATGTACCTTGCCAACAATAGTACTTAGCAACTGTCAGATTTATTATCAAACTTTGTTAAATAGATGTATTATATGAGTAAATTATTGGTATTTCTCTCATACAAGTGAAATGTGTCACTGTATCTGCAGCAGCCATCAGCTTTCCTTGTCTGCCATCTTCATCGTGAGATGGTGGCAGCCCCACAACATTGAGCATTGGGTGGCAGCTGCCATCATACTATATGCTGAAACCCAGCACCTTTGCACAAGTGAAGGGCAGCCGGTGGTCTCTTTTGCTGGAGCAGACAGTACATTGTTCTAACTAAATGAACTAATTACCATAAATAAATCACATTGCATTCTTATTGGAAAGCTTATCAGACAGTACTAATATAGCCTTTCTGTTTGAGTCTATGAACCTTATCTTCCCACACCACGCTCCTGAAGTATAATGTACCTTTTTCAGCGGAAAAAAACTCATTCCAAGGTTCAAATCAGAATTAGATTCACTAGAGTAATACCAATATTGTGGTACTCTTGAATATGGAAAGTGATTTTATTATTTCATGGCTCATGATAAGGAGAGTATAAGAAAGCATACAGCAGCAAAAATCTCCATAATTCTACTTCAATGTACAATATTTTAAAATAAAATACATAGCTCCTGAAAGATGTCTGCAGATTTTCTGTCATTAGGCTAGGATGCAAATTTTCTATGCAGAGGCCAGGAGACATAAAATAGGAGCAATGTTTCAGAGAAAAGCATGAACGTTATTGTTCATTAAGGATCCATCCACTGCTCAATAAAACATTACCCTGTGTTATAAAAAGAATGCATCCCGGGGTTCACACTCTGCTTACTCTTATTAATGTTCAAATATTATATTTATGATAATAATTTTTAGTTTCCATGTAGATAAAAAAAAATGCAGGATCCATAAAAAGCACAAAATGCTGTTGCAAGAGGTTCGGTTTTTCCTTTCTGCTGATATGTTGGGCAAATGTTCTGTCTGTGCCATCAGGTTCATTAAGAAGCAGGGAACAGCATAACATTATGCTGCAAATTTAGCACGTTGTTTGCTGGTTATGGTATGCGTGTTTTTTTAGAAATGGTGGGATTTGTATTAATTTACACAAAAAATTCCTACTCCCCACTCTTTTCTGTCCAGTTATCAATCCATAGGGTGCAGCCTTCTATCAGACAATATCCTTTATGTAATAGAAAATTTGCAGTAAAGGGAATTGCCCTCTTTATCATAAAATATGCCATGTATTCCACTTAAGCAACTTGGAATTCATAGAAGCCAGATGCTCAGCTCCTATAAATCAGCTTAACTTTCCTTGAGATGGAGATATAGCAGTTTGTTTTCACTTAGGAACTCACTAGCCACACATGTAAATGAGACCTAAGGACTTGATTACAAAAATATTGTCATTTAAATGGTGCTAGGGGAATTAATTTATCATTTCCATCCTTCATGTTCAAGCCAGAATAAAAGTGGAGAGGGTCACTATAGTGCTTCTCTAGCATACTTCATAAAAAAAATCTTTACTAATCCAATCATGCTGGAAATATCTTAGTACACATAAGGCCTACCCTGGTATTCCTCTAAATGTTTGTCTTCTCAATGGTGATTAACACATGGCTGGGTTATGAATAACCCAGTTTGTCTACTGTGCATAATAATACAGTTTATGAGATTATTGGGCATTTGCCTAATGCAAAGTAGTTTCAAGAGGATGTCCTTATGATGAAGAACTGATGTGCCTGTCAGCAGAGTAAATCCAAGGACAAAACTTCATATTGTGCCTTTGCACAAAGTATCCAAGATGCAGGATGAAGATGTGGCTGAGAACAAGGAAAACGTTCACTTTTTTCTTCTTTTCCTGTCTTGAAACAATAAGCTAAGCTCTAATTTTCAAACTTCAGTGAGGAGTATGACAAAGGAAAATAATGCGTCTGATGATAACGAGAATTTACCCAATCTGGCAAGAGAGTTTAATATATACAAGGAAGGACAACTTGTATTACTTATGACTAAAGCAAGAGAGGCTGAAAGAAATATGAAGGGCAACAAGAACAAAAATGTGAACTTGGTACAAAGGTCCTGGTGACACAAGATATATAAAATATATAAAGATGTATATATAAAGCTGACATGCTCAATGCTGCCTTCAATACCAAGACTGGCCTTTAGCAACCCTAGAGCCCTTAAGAGCAGATGGAAAATGTGGAGTAGGAAAGGCTTACTCTTAGAACCAAAGAATCATAGAATCAACCAGGTTGGAAGAGACTTCCAAGATCATTCAGTCCAATTTATCACCCAGCCCGAACCAGTGAACCATATTATGGCACTAAGTGCCTCATCCAGTCTTTTTTTGAACACCTCCAGGGATGGTGACTCCACCACCGCCCTGGGCTGCCCATTCCAATGGCAAATCACTCTCTCTGTGAAGAACTTCCTCCTAATATCAAGCCTATATGATTAAGCTAGGGAACATTTAAACAAACTGGATATATGCAGGTCGGTTGGTAGTAATGGGATGTACCCACAAGCACTGAAGGAATTGGCCCATGTTACTGTGAAGTCATTCTCAACTATCTTTCAAGGGTCATGGTAGCTAAGAGAAGTCTCTAAGGACTGAGGGAAAGAAAACTTCACTTCTGCTTTCCAGAAGCCCAGGAAGAAATATCAAAAAAAATGACTGGCTGATAAGCATCACCTTGGTTGTGGGAAGCTGACGGAACAACATCCTAGAAACCACTTCCAAACATACTAAGGATAAGATGGTGATTAGGAATAGCCAGTATGGATTTGTAACACAGAAATCATTGGCACTAATCAGCACAGATTTGCAGTGGAGAAATCATGCTTAACTAACCTGACTGACAGAATGAGATGGCCATCTTGGTGTATGAGGGGAGAAGAATAAATGCTCTTCACCTTGCCTTTAAAAAGCCTTTTGACACTCTCATACAAGATACTTACAACCAAACCGATGCAATACAGCACAGACGAATGAGCAGTGAGGTTAAAAACTCTGAGATACTAAATTCAAAGAACTGTAACCAGGAGCACAAAGTCCATCTGGAAGCCTACAGAAGTACTGAGCCTTAGGGGCGGATAACGTGACCAATACTGTTTGCCCTTTTCCTTAATGAGATAGATGGATAGGCTAGAGAGATAGATCATAAAATGGCATAAGCCAAACATTCAAGATCAAATTTTATGGGGCCCTGATCTAATTGGAGATGTCCCTCCTCACTGCACAGGGGTTGCACAGGATGACCTTTGAGTGTTCTTTCCAACCACGTGTATTTTGTGATTCAGTGATTCTGTTACATAATTATTCTTATGTCATCCTCTTCCTTTTAAAAGGTGATAAACACCTGAAAAAGTATCTACATCTTCATACATACTGCTCAAGAGAGTGGGAAAAAGAGGTAGTTAAGGCACAAAATTATCTGAGATAAAAACCAGAGCATGTAATAATCTGAAATGATGAAATCTTACTATTAATTTTTAAATCTGGAGACAATTTTTTTTTTTGCAATTTTTTTCCTTTACGGTATAAAGTATTATTAGAACTTCCTGCTGGAATATGAGACTTAGTAAGAACTACACTTTTCATGCATATTACTCCATCTTTAAATTGTATTGTAAGTTATCAAATGGGTGAGTGGCTTGGAGGTCAGCAAGTAATCAGATTTACAATGTTAATTAAATATCTAACATGTTCCCATGAAAACAATCTTGTATGATTATCATCCAAAGGCTTGAAGAAAATGTACGTGGATTAATCTGATATTTTCCTTTATTATGGTCTGAACTGGAGGACCCTGCTCTACAGAGCAATATTAGATGGAAGGAGTTTAATTAACTCTAGTGATCTCTCCAAAAGCCAGAGTGCGTGGAAACAGAATTAAAGGGATTTCTGTGCTATTTTCTTTGAACATAATCAATTAATACACTGAGTTAAATATTAGAAATAACACAAATAATGTGTCTGAGAGTAAATTACATATAGAAAACATGTATCTCTGCCTAACACTGACTGATTTCACAGGCACAATTATTCATTTCACCCTGAATCTTCAACAAAATAGAAAAATCTGTAAACTACAAGAGTTATGATACGTGAATCTTGTTTTGCTTCTACCCACAATGTTTATTTCCCAAAAGAATGCAATACTTTAAAGCATTCTGTTGATTTTCTGAGAGTTTAAGCAGTAACTCTAACAAAACTGAGGTGGGTTTTCCTACACGGTCATTATTTACACATCGGTAAGGGTACATCTGCATTGTCTTAAATGAGGCAGTTGTTCTGTCTTCCTACTTCTGCACTCATCACTCACTACTGCAGCTACCCCACACAGAGGAGTTAACTGCTTAAACTGTCAAGGTGTAATGAGCGTTTGCTCTCTGAAGTGTTCACAAAGTCCAGAGGGATGTACTTTGGTGTCCAATGTGATTTCTCTGCTCTTCCATTGCCTGATTTTCCCAGGACCTCTCATGAAGCAGGTCTAGGGAACGGCCACAAAAATGATGAGGGGGCTGAAACTCTTACTAGGATAGGCTGAGTAGGCTAGGGTTGTTTGTCCTGAAGAAGAGACGACTATATGGAGACCTAATAGCAGCCTTCCAGAACCTGAAAGGGGTCTACAAGAAGGCTGTAGGACTGTTTGTAAAGGCCTGCAGTGATAGGATATGGGGCAGTGGTTTAGAATTAGAGAAGGGCAGATTTGGGTTGATTGCTAGGAGCAAGTTTTTTATCATGAGGGTAGTGGAACACTGGAACAGGTTGACCAGAAAGGTAGTTGAAGACTCGTCAGGCTTGAGAGAACTCTGGGCAACCTGATGTAACGGAGGACGTCCCTGGTCACTGCAGGAGGTTAGACCTTTGGAGGTCCCTTCCAAACCAAACCATTCCATGGCTCTATGATTCTTTGATTCCATGCTTTAGAAGGCTGCTAGAGAAATCAAATTATACAAAAGCCACTCATTAGATAATTGATTTATGATACATGTCACATTCTGCGTGGTTCAAAGCAGGATATTATCTTTGTTTATGCCTATTCTTTATCATTAAGGAGAAAATATCTCAGGGATGTTAAAACTAAGACCTCAGAGGTGACCATAGCTGTCATTAAAGGAAAGCCTACAGAGAGTGGAAGCAAGG
>WAAF01003977.1:0-14974 GCA_013400475.1 Tricholaema leucomelas | reverse complement strand
TAGTCTGGGTGATTTCCAAAGTGGGGGGACAGGGGTGGGGGAGGTGGGTAACACCCAAACCACCACACCAACCTAAACACACTTCTTCCTTTTGTAATTTACTCACCGCCAACCTTATGTACCCATGAGCTACCAGACCTTAGAGACTCACAGGATCTCTCAAACCAAGCATTTCAATAAACACCTCCCTTCCTTTTTGTTTGGGAGGCAGATGGATTAGCACCACGAAGAAGAGACTGCAGGACTCACACAAGGGTCAGCTAGGGAACATGGCACATTTGAAGCATCCTCCAAAATGGCTCAGTACAGCATTTGGGAGAGGTCCAGATCCAGCTTCACAGGAATGTGAATTCTGGATATGAAACACATTTGTTTTCAGAGATTGAGTTGCCATCTGTACAAATGTCAACTACAACTTCTAATCAGAAATACAACATCAACAGTGGGAACAATAGAAGAGGCTGCACAGGCACAAGGCAGCAATAAAGAGCCAGCCCCTGAATAAGCACATGTTTTTACCTCAAAACTTATCATAGAGTCATGGAATGGTTTGGGTTGGAAGGGACCTCCAAAGCTCATCCAGTCCAACCCCTCTGCAGTCAGTAGGGACATCCTCCCCTAGATCAGCTCTTTCAAAGCCCTGTCAAGCCTGTCCTTGAACATCTGTGCCCAGTTCTGGGCTCTTCAATTCAAGAGAGATGTTGAGGTGCTGGAACATGTCCAGAGAAGGACAACGAAGTTGGTGAGAAGCCTGAAGCACAGCCCTGTGTGGAGCAGCTGAGGGAGCTGGGGGTGTGTAGCCTGGAGAAGAGGAGGCTCAGGGCAGACCTCATTGCTGTCTACAACGACCTGAAGGGAGGTTGTAGCCAGGTGGGGGTTGGTCTCTTCTCCCAGGCAGCCAGCAACACAACAAGGGCACACAGCCTCAAGTTGTGCCAGGGGAGGTCTAGGCTGGATGTCAGGAGGAAGTTGTCAGAGAGAGTGATTGGCACTGGAATGGGCTGCCCAGGGAGGTGGAGGAGTCACTGTCCCTGGAGGTGTTAAAAAAAAAAATAAAAAAAAATGGGTGAGGCACTTAGTGCCATGGTCTGATTGACTGGACAGGGCTGGGAGCTAGGTTGGACTGGATGAGCTTGGAGGTCTCTTCCAACCTGTTTGATTCTATGATTTCCAGGGATGGGGCCACAAGCACCTCCCTGCACAATCTATTGCAGTGTTCCAGCAGCCTCCTGGTTCAGAACTTGTTCCTCACATCCAATCTCAATCTGCTCTGCTCTAGTTTGAAGCCATTGCCCTCATCCTGTCCCTGCAGGCCTTTGCACACAGTCTCTCTGCAGCCTTCTTGCAGCCCCTTCAAGTATTGGCAGGTCACTGTTAGGTCTCTGTGGCACCTTCTCTTCCCCAGGCTGAACAGCCCCAGCTCCCTTAGTCTGTCCTCATAGCAGTGATTGTCCAGTCTCCTGATCATTTTTGTGGCCTCCTTTGCACCCATTCCATCAGGTCCTTGTCCTTCCTGTATTGAGGGCTCCAGACCTGGATGCAGTACTCCAGGTGAGGTCTCAGATAACACAGCAGAGAGGCAGGACCCCTTCTCTCCATCTCTGGCCATGCTGCTTTAGACGCAGCCCAGGCTGCCCCTGGCCTTCTGGGCTACAGGCTCACACTGCCAGCTCACATCCAGCTTCTCATCCAACTGCATCCCTAAGTCCTTTTCCTCAGGGCTGCTTTCTACCACCTCACTTCTGTCATTAAACACAGCCCAAAGAGAAGTCAGCACCCCTACATTTGGTAACTCAAACTTTGTCTGTGGGAAGTGGGTGAGGTTTCCTTTTCCTCTGAAGCAAGAAGAAAGTTTGCATGCTCTCAGTCCTTATGGCAAAGCCTAAGTTCTGTTTGAGCTGAAGAAACAAAAACTCTGGAGGAGCTGCAGATGTTACAGCTGCCTTTAACACCATTTTGTTACTAATTACATACTTTATGCTTGGAGAAAAAAGGTGGGGTTTAGAGGAGTGCTTTTGATTCCTGAGGCAGAGTTTGTGTTCTGATTAACTTTATTCTCTTCATGCACTGGATGTCCCATGTTTGAACTGGCTGGGGTTTATCACAGCTCACTTCCAGAACAAAGCTTCTAGGCAAAGTCATGGTGCTGAACAAGTGCTTTTGTTCTTTTTATTGACCTGACCAATATGTATTCAAATATTTAAATGTTTTGGGTTGTTTTGTTTTCCTTGGTATGGATCTGTTTTTAAGAACTCAGGATGTGGAATGCCAGGGTTGGCAGGGAAATGAACACAGTTATTTCGTACAATTGTTTATCTCTTGTCTGGGAGGCAGGAACCTATGCAGATTTTTCAGCAAACACCAAAGTTGGGGCAACACAGATGGGCTGTGTTGGCTCTCTTGGCTTTGTCAATCCAAGATGTGGCCTCCCCTGTGCAAAGCAAGCATTAGACAAGCCCTCACTGTTTTTTTGTTCCAGAAATCTTTTGTGCCCTTCTTAAAACTGGAAGGGAATTGGCCAAGTGTTAAACAGGAGATCCATTTGTGAGAGAGTTGAGAAGCCTGAAGGAAGGAGAAATTTTAAATGCAAGAAAATAAAGTAATTTCCAAGTTCAGACAGGGTCAAAGGGTTGGAGGATGCCTTGGTAATCCAAATACAATTCATATTATCAATGCTTTATTCTGAAGCATCTCAAGCCTAAGAAAGGTTGTTTGGGCTTATTTACTAATAAGCCTCAAACAGCTCCAAAATGTAGAGTTAGCAAGAGCATTCCCAGAGACATTGCCTCCTCTTTGAGCTTGTACTTAATGGTGCATGTTTTGAGGTAAAAACACATAATTATTCAGGTGCTGAATATTTACAAGCTCCCACGAAGAACCTCATAATTTATTAAGGGGAAAAGGATGGAATAAACAAGTACTTCGTCCTGTCAGTCATGAGCAGCAGGATTTGAACTCAACCCCAGATGTCAGTTTTAATTTTCCAATGATTTCCCTAGAATCCATTACCAGGCAACACTTGCAAATCTACAAGTTAGAGACCTCAGAAACGGTGATGGATCTATCCCTCCCAGCCATGCACCTCCTCTGTGCCAGCTCCAGCCCTTGCCCAACCACATCTCATGCACTGTTTTGGCTCACTGTTGTGGAGGGCCCATAGGCCCGAAAATAGGCTTATTTATGCCTTGCCTGGACATGTTTTTCTGCCCAAACCAGAGGTAAACACATTAAATGGATAAAGGGGGCACAACAGGCCTGGTGCCATGAAGTCTGACTTGCCCAGGACCCCCGATTGTGCAAGGTGGTTGTGTAAGCCCCCACACGCCCAGCTCGTGCCTGCCTAGTGTAAGGCCCATGTGATTCCCGTATTTGGGAGTTCCAGGCCTGTGGCTTTTGCCTATTATGGTAAGGTTGGCTAACTGCCAGCCTGATTGGTCATTCTAGTGTCCAAAGGGCCATTAATCTCAGCCCACATTAGATAAATGGGGGTACACAGGTAAACAAAGGGCTCAGGCTCCCCTGCTTGCTCACTCGCTTATTATTAGGCTTAGACTCACCAGCACTGCTTATGCCTGCTTGCTTTGCTGTTATTACGGAGACAGAATCTCCCATAGTCTCCCAGCCAGCTGTGCACACTTGCCTGCCACTGCAGCGAGTTATCAGGACCAGATCCTGTATTGCCTGCCTTTACCTACGGAGCTCAGACTCCTGTGTAGCCATGTATACTATTGCACGGCCTTATCACTGCCTGGTAAGTGCCACTGCCGCCGAGTTACCAGGAAGCAGACCCCACCTGTCTGCACACAATTGGCCTGCTGGCCAACATGAGACTGTGCTCAGACTGCACAGCATCGTACTCCTTCTGCACATGAGGTCCTGCCTAAGAATCTTCTGGACAGAGCGTCCAGAAGAAGCCAGGAGACAAGGGCAGAGATTGCATCCTTCTCCAGGAGAACAAGGTCAGAGACTGTCCTTTCCCCAGAAGCAGGTAAGATTCTCCTTTCCTCTGAAGCTGGGAGGATTCCAGCCTCAAAGTCCACGGGCAAAGAGTCCCCTGAAGTTTGGGACACTCATATAGGCTGTGACATAGCCCTGGAGGGTGATTGATAATTAATGAGAATTTGTAAGTAAGTGCTTTAATGTCTCTGTAATTTCTATTGCCTCTGCCATAGAGCAGAAAGAACTTTCAGCTCACCTGTTGGGCAAATAGCATATTGACCCCAAGCGGTATTTGCCATGGGGAAACTCCTCTTTCTGTTTATAGTTTGAATTGTTTGCTAGTTATTAATAAGTTATGGTGGGATAATAATCCTAGAATGTCTTTCATAACCACGTAGATACTTTTAATATTAAAATACAGTGGTTGGGGGTGGCGAGAGTTCAGAAGTTAAATAAATATATATTGAAGTTAATAAATATATAATTTTATAGAATATTATCTCGCACCAACTAATTTCTCCCCTCTGCCACAAATTGGCATAGGCGGCAGAATACCCCTACGCAACACTGAGATGACAAAAAAAAAACCACCAAACACTATGCACCTGCACTTCAGCCTGGAGTACTTTAAGAGTATTTCCAGTGGTTTTGTTTTGGTTTTGTTTGTTGTTTGTTTTGTTTGGTTTTTTTTTGGCTGGAACAGATCTTTAAGATCATCCAGTCCAACCATTAACCCAGCACCGCCAGGTCGTCACTGAATCATGTTCCTCAGCACCGCATCCCCTCTAGGGATGGGGATTTCACCACTGCCCTGGGCAGCCTGTTCCAAGCCTTGATAGCCCCCTAGGGGAAGAAACTGTTCTTCGTGTTTGTAAAATTATTTCCAATTTTATAGTCTCTTTCCCAAACTTTTGAGTAAGCTGCAAGGAAAAAACAAAACAAAGTAAAAAAAAAAAAAATCACAAAATATAATCCCCAAAACTAAACCATAGCACGTTTGCTATGTAATAGTCAAGCCTACTACAAATGCATCCAGAACACTAAGGCTGGTTTCACAGAGCCCATGCAGGCATGGACAAGGGGCAGGGTAGTCTGTACCTGGCCAACCTGAGCTGGAGCTTGTCCTTATTTAACCCAGTGAAGAGATTTTACACATCATGTCAAACAACCAACCCTCCTCAGTAAGCAGCATTGCCAAACCAGCAGCAGTACAAAAGCTGGAGCCTCATGTAAGCTTCAACAACGTTTACCTCTTTACAGCTAGAAGTACACAACTTCTTATCCAATGATTTACTAAGGGAGTAGCATGAAGAGCATTTATAAAACTAACCATTTACAACTGTAACCCTCACACAGCAGAAGCAGGTAAAGCTCTGTATCAAACCAAAAGATAAACCTTGTGGCCTTGCACTCATTTCAGAAGATTGTGCACTGCCTAGTTGTGAGCAAAGACCACACTCACAGCAACAACAAAATTACTTCAGTGCTACGGTGACAAGACTAGACCTCTACCTTGTGCTAGAAAGCTGCAGAGAGATTCAATACTCCACCACCAAGATGACAACACTGTGTTACTGCAAGAACCAACCTTTCCAAAGCATCCTGCAAACAAGCACCTCCTGCTCAGGGAGCCTGTATATCCCTTTACGGGTTCACTACTGTCAGAATACCTCCAGAATGCCTCTACTTTGAACATGCCAACGTTTTAAGGTGACCAACAATAGGCACAAACTGAATTCAAGTTTGATTTGAAAAGCACGTACCAAAGACATTGCTTTTACCTCACTCAGCCTCCCTGCTCCTAAGAGTAGTGTAGAAGCTCAAGATGCTGCAATTCCGTATTAAGCTTAGAACACAAATGGTGTGCACAGCCATCTGTGCCTCCTTCCACCTCTAGCATCTGAAAAGTATCAGCCCTTCCTCACAGCCAAGGGCCCAATCTGTATTCAGATTGTAGGTGACCTGCAACTCACTGCACCTCGAGCAAATCACTGGGCAACAGCACCTGTTTAAGGTACTCAAGCCGCAGAGTGCTGCAAGAAGCCTGCATAAGCCCAGGACAAAACATTCATAACAAAGGTGTAGCACAGATTTTCTCACACACAAGTGAAACCTCTGGGTTCTTAACACCTTTGGGAAAAATTAAATCTGTCTCTGGAAGGGCCTTAAATAAACTAAACACCCCCTCCTCCACTGATAAATCTCACTACACCATTACAAGCCCCAAAGTTCTTCACCAAGATTTTCACACACAAAGTAGTTGTTCTAAGATACGTGTCCTCACCAGAGCAGACACCAGGAAATCTACCAAGACCACTTTATTGCTGCCTTTTTCACATGGGTGATGCCCAGACACCACTATTGCCCTCAGCATAGATATTTTTCTCAAATCCTCTTTCTCTCTGCAATTGGAAAAGGAGGAAAGCCATGTCAAGTTTGCCACTTGTACTCAAAGACAAGTCCATTTTCAGCTGTTCAACTAAAGATTCAAATGCAAGTATGAGGATCAGTTAGAGAGACCAGACTGCCAGAGTCGGCAGCTCCTCTACTCCTACACCCACCCAGCAGCTAGGGTTAGAGCTGAGAGGTTTCCAAGTTTGCTCCAGACAGATTTTAATAAGCTAGGAGAGTTGTAGGTTTGTTACTTTACCTTCAGAGATCACATTTGCATTCGAAACACATCCCACTGCAGTGTACAGTAGTCACTGAGGAGCACAGAGTTTACCCAAGCAAACCTGACAATCACTGCTTAGCAGGGGATTTATCAGAAAATCACCACCATTAGACCCCTTGTTATTGCTAGCAGGTTGCAATTATTTCATCTTTTCACCATGCTGCTCCATAGGCAAGAGGGCCATGCCTGCTTCCAGGGAATCCGAACCAAAGTCTTCAATAGTGCAGACAGCCACACACTGGGAAATGCACAGAATGTCTTGCTCAGTGAGAGGTCACCTCTGTGGCACCTCTTGCTGGTGGGTCACTGGGCAGTCTTTGCATCTGACTGACAGAAAGTCTAACAAGAGATTCATTGATTATGAAAGTAAAACAAGAGACAGCAGAAAAAAACACCCTCAGCTTTAGAGCTGCAGTATCTGGTTAGACAGCACTTGAACACTGCTTCCTTTCTGGCTGTTAGAAAGGCTTGATTAAAGCTCTGAAGGCTGAGCTAAGGATCAGGTTCAGCTCTGGCAGATCACGTTTGAGAAACACCAAGTGCTGAACGAGTTCTGCAACTCCTATTTACTCTGCTGCTCTCCCAGATGTGATAACAGGCTCCTGCTGGCTGTGTCATTCTCTGCACTTGGGCAGAGAACAATACCTGTGCTGGGGAAAGACCTATGTACAATTCCCTCAACGTACTACTTGAAGAGGGGCAGATACCAGCTTACTACACTCTGCTTCGAGATTTCACTTCAGCCCACGTGGTGACCTGTGCCCAACTGATCCACCTGGGTGCCTTCCCGACTCAGGAAGCAGAGAGAGCAACCAAAACCCCAGAGGCTCTCTCTGGACAGCCTTGCCCCCTGGTAGGAGAGCCGAGTTCCAGGCAGCCATGGGGCTCCACAGAGCTAGCTGAGGAAGCTGAAGGCACTGCTACCTGCTGGCAACTGTGCTCACACACAGTTTGGACAATTCACTAGACAGCTGTTCACCAACCAGATATTATGGCATCCCTTTTGGTGATTACCTAGAAGACATTCACTTATTTATTCTGCACGCAACAAACTATTTAAGAAAGAAGCGTGCATGGAGTCACCCTCAGGATACACATGCTCTGAGCATGGCAGTTTTTCATAAAGCCACCTTTAGTAACATTTAGCTTCCCTTCAACTCAGAGTACAGCTGTCCAATTATCTTACATCTCAAAACATAGTGCAAATAGCTAAGAGCTAAAGGTCCACTGTATCAGAAGTCAGTGCACTAAAAGCCAAGATTAAAATTTCGTAATTGGTCTTGCCCATGGAACTTCACTTTAAAAGTCATTCAATTCAAAAGCCTGCTTCATCATAACATGTAAGCTATTGAAGGTCCATTTATGTCCCTAGTGAACCCACAAAGGAAAGTCACAGGCATAAGAAATGCAGCAGCTCCAGAAAGTTCTGCTTCTGTATTAAAAATAATAAAATTAAAATCAGTCCTCAATAGGAGATGTTGTTACCAGCAGAAGAGTTGCTCTGTGAAAAGCTTTAGGCTAACATTAAAAATTATCAGTAAGAACCAGCACTTCACCAAAAAATGAGTATAATGGTTTTAAGAGAGGCACAAATCAAGGAGTCATCCACGTTCACTGCCTATGACACTTTTGACAGGTAACTTCAACATGACCTAGATGACCTCACTGCACTTCAAAGACTCCCCTAGCTGAAGGTCTTCTCTCTCACCACACCTGGAGGATATTTCCTTTGGACTATTAAAGATCTCACACCTGCAACTCCCTGAACACATATGCCACCTGCATTTGAACAATAGCAACAACCTAGTAAAAGACAGAGAGATCCTGAGCACACTCAGACCCCCAAAACCCACTGGACAGACAATGGCATCTCACTAACTCGTGTTACACAAAAATAAGTTACTTCTGATAAAAGTTTCTGTCGTTTTTGACATCTCTCTTTCGCACCAGAGTTCGCACTACCATTCATGCGATCAATGTGATCAAGAATAAACCGAGCACCGGTGAAGACGCAGCAGCTGATTCTCATTACACCTTTCAGAGTATGCTGACCAAACAGACGGTCCACGGCAAGTGAAGCGCTTTCTGCTGTTTCACAACGCCCTCGGGGGTCCGCTGCCCAGTAACAAACTCGCACGATGCGAGAGCCGTTGAAGCACACCGGCTCCAAAAGGCAGCCGTAGCAGTGCCGCAGCCCGCGGTAAGGTGTCCTCAGCACAGAGGCCAGCGCAGCGGCTCCCGGCTTTCTGCAGACGTGGGTCTGTTCTGTCAGTTTTCACAAAACACTATGAAAACAGCTCGAAGCACTACGAGGAGCGCGTCCGCTCCGAGACGAGGAGCCAGCACTGTTCACCAACTGCCTTCAGCTCCGGACACGGTGCAGGCCTGAAGGCCGCTGCCCACCGGTCGCTGCACCTCAGGGCCCGAACTCGGGCCAGGTCCTACGATCAGTACCCGCAAAGTAATGCGCACTGGTAGTCGGGCTCCGGTTTCCGCCGAGAAGCGGCTGTCGCAGCCCCACAGCCGGGCCTGACCCGCCCGGGCCCTTCGCCACCCCGGCCCGGCGGTAGTCCACAGACCTGCATCGCCAGTGGGCAGGAATCAGCCTCAGCCTGCCCTACGCCACTATAACACCAGCACGGGCACGGACTGCGACCCCGCTGCCTGCCCGAGCGCCTCTTCCTCCCTACCTACCTGCTCACCCGGCCGGCCCGGTTCGGCTCGGCTCGGCTCGGCTCAGCTCCGCTCCGCCTCCGCCTCCTCCTCCTGTCACTCTCTACCGGCCCCAGCGCTCCCAATATGGCGACAGCTCCGCGGCTCTGCCCCCGCCACTGCCCCCCGCGCGCGGGCCGACGGGAGCGCGCACCGCCCACCCGTTCGAATCAATACAGGAAGCGGCGGCGCGCGACGCCATGGCAACGGCCGCGGGGGCGTGAGGCCTGGCGTCACCAGCGAGGGCACCGAGGCCGTGGCAGGTCGGCCCTGCCTGAGCCGGCGGCAGCGTTCGCTTCCCGCTGCCAGGGCGCCAAGCGGGGGTGCGACTGTGGCAGCTGCCGTCCCTGGAGCTCTGCGTGGCACAAATGGCTGCAGCAGCCCCGGCTCGGTGGTAGGCTGCGAGGGCTCCGAGGTACCCCAAGAGGCAAGGCAGGGGTCAGCGGGAGCACAGCGAGGCACAGGGTCGCGGTGCCCAGCTGCCTCCTACCGCAGTGGCAGGTGTGAAACCTCACAGCTCCTTCCAACTCAGCTGCACCCGTCGAGCCGGCACCTTTGCTTGGTTGACGCCGTGGCTTGGAGAGGGGAGCTAGCGGAGTGCCCTGAGGAGCCGCTGCCAGCTCTGGGCTGATGCTGGCTGAGAGAACTCACTGCCCAGAGCCATTCCCAGCAGTAGCTCCTGCTCAAGAGCCAGACCAAGCTGTGAAACTTCCTGTTGTGCACACCCCTTCTGCCGAGCTGTCTCTGCTGGGGCTCAGTGTATGTCAGTCAGGGCAGAGGATTCCAAGTCCACAGATTGTGTCCATCTGTAATGCTCCCGTGTTTCCATAACCCAGCACCTGTATCCCACTGGCAACCTGCCCTGCATCAATAACCAGCTGCTCTGCAGTGATGTAACAAGCTGCTGACATGTGGTTCCCCTGCTACCAATGCAGCTTGGGCTCCCCTGATTGTCACTTTGAAACTCCCTTTTATGCTCTTTACAACCACAAGAAGCAGCAGCTAATAACTGGCAACCTTTCTACAGCTCCCTGAAGGAGGTTGGAGCAAGGAAGGGGCAACCTCTTGGTGGCAAGTGACAGGACCAGAGGAAATGGTTCCAAGCTGCGCCAGGAAAGGTTCATGCTAGATCTCAGGAAATATTTCTTCACAGAAAGGGTTCTCAACCATTAGCACAGGCTGCCCAGGGCAGTGTTGGAGTCACCACCCCTGCAGATGTTTAAGCAGCCCTGTGGAGCTGCTGCTCCGGGACATGGTTTAGT
Organism: Tricholaema leucomelas; assembly: GCA_013400475.1. NCBI lineage: Eukaryota > Metazoa > Chordata > Aves > Piciformes > Lybiidae > Tricholaema lacrymosa > Tricholaema leucomelas. The sequence goes on along the minus strand of WAAF01003977.1, from coordinate 4,387 downwards.
GTTGACCTTTAAGTGCTGGGTCAAAGGTTGGACTGGATCATCTTGGAGGTCTCTTCCAACTGGATGTTTTCTGTGATTCTGTGAGAAGGACCAGAATAATTCCTTTTAAACTCCCTGGAGTCAGGATGTGAGGTACCCCAGCATCCTCCTTAGAAGGACACCTCCACTTCTCATTGTCACACAGGACTTTGGGATGTGGAATACCACAGAATCACAGAATGGCCTTGGTTGGAAGGAACTGCCGATGGATCACCTGGGATAAAATGATTCTTTGTTCACCAGTGTGGTTAGGAGGTCATTCTCCACTTTATTTCCGTGATGCAGTAACTTATCTGCTTTCTTAGAAGAGGCTGCACAACTAACCTAGTTCAGGGTTGGTTACATATGGATAGCTCCGGTTGGTCCAGGGCTACAAGCACGGCATGGATAGGTGATTTAACCATAACATTCTGAGGGTCAGCCTCTGGGGCTGGCTAACTCTGCCCGCATGCAGCTGGCACTTCCACCCCCTGCAGCCACATGTGGGGGGTGCTACCCAGCACCTGGTATCTTAGGTCCCTGGATGTACTCAAGGACACTTCCCAGCACGGGTTGTTCCCAGCACGGGTTGCTCATGTTTATCATTTCATGTCCTGTTAGTAAAAATCTCGCCACAAGGAACCTTTAAAGTTCATCCATTCCAGCTCCCCTGCAGTCAACAGGGACATCTTCAGGTTTCTGAAGGCCCCAACCAACCTGACCTGGAATGGTTCCAGGGATGGGGCATCTCCTGCCTCTCTGGGGAATCTGGGACAGGGTCTCACCACCCTTATAATTTAAAAATTCCTTATACCTAATCTAATTATCTCTCTTTTAGTTTAAAGCCATCATTCCTTGTTCTGTCCCAGCAAGTCCTGCTCAAAAGTCTGTCCTCAGCTTTCTGCTCAACACTTTAAGCACTGAAAATCCACCAGAAGGTCTCCCTGGAGCCTTCTCCTCCAGGATGAACAACTCCAACTGTCTCAGCCTGGCCTCACAGCAGAGGGCTTCCAGCCCTGGCAGCACTGCTGTGGCCTCCTCTGGCCCCACTCCAACAGTGATGAGGACTCCAGAGCTGGCCCCACCACTGCAGCTGGAGTCTCAGCGTAGGGAAGCAGAAGGGCAGAATCCCCTCCCTCCACCTGCTGCCCACACTGCTGGGGGGGCTCTAGAGGCCCAATAATAGCTCATGTCCAGCTTTTCACCCACCAGTACTCTCAAGTTCTCCACAGGGCTGCTCACCATTCTTTCATGCCCCGGCTTGGATGGATACTGAGGACGGTGCCAAACTATATGCAGGACCTGGCACTCGGCCTGGCCGTGAGACTCCTGAGGCTTACAGTGGCTCACCTCTGCAGCGTGCCCAGGTCTCTCCATCCTCCACCATGGCACATCCTGAAAACCCAACAGGCTTGGGCACTGGCACCGCCTGTTTATTGTGGGGTTTTTGTTGTGGCTTTCTGGTGCGATCCTCTCCCCAGAGCTGCGCCCGGGAGCCTTCCCGCGCCTTCCCGCACCTTTAAGGTGTCGGTGCTGGCGCAGACGGCAGGCCTGGCAGCATAGTGGCACCTGCTAGCAGCCGGGCCGGCCCACGGCAACGGCCACAGTGGAAGCAGCAGTCAGCCCCGCCTCGTCCCGCCCCCGGTCCCGCCGTGACCCCGCGGCTGATCGCTTCCAGGGCGGTCCCGGCTCACGATTTGAAAATGCAGGAGCGGCTGCTGGTGCTGCTGTGCGCGCTGGCGCGGCGGCGGGGGGCAGGGCGCCCGCCTATGGCCATGGCCGGGGACGGAGCCTGGGCCTGGAACGGGCCGCAGCGGCGCGCCTGGCTTCGGCACTACTACAGCCAGCGGCAGAAGCGGCTCATGACGGTGACCGGGGCGGGGCGGCGGGGACGCGGAGCGGGGGACGGGAAGGACGCGGGGACGTCAGGGAGGGGACGTGGGAATACCATACGCCGAGACCAGCAGGATGAGAACACTGAGGTCAGGGAGACACAAAGGACTTATGGGACACGAAACACAGACAAATGAAAGAGGGGGCACAGGGGGGCGTGAAAAATGGGGGCCGGGGGAGATGTGCAGCATGCAAAAGTATAGGGAGGGGAAGGATGGGGGCACAGAGATCACGAGAGGGACACAGGTTCCAGAGCCACAAAGGGTGGCAGACAAGGGGATGTATCCGAAACACAGGGTCGGGAAGGATGTGAGTCACAAAGAACACAGGGGGACATAAGCGACAGAGGACAGGGAATGTGGGAGATATGTGGGACATGAAGACAGGGCCACAAAGGACAGGGGACTTGCAGGACATGGGATGCGAATTCAGTCACAAAGGAAAGAGGATGCAGAGGACATGGGAACACCAAGGGGGGAGTGATATCAAAGGTGGGGGACACCTGGGGTCTGGGGGCATGTGGAAGCTAGCACAAGATGGGGGTAAACACAGGGAACCCACTTCTCCAGACAGTTGCTGAGAAAGATTTCAGCTTTAAAATGTTCTGTAAAATTTGGTAGTAGAAAGACAATTTCTGTGGAGGGGCTGGGGGTGTGGGTGCTCGCTCCCCTACCCGAGACACGGCTGAGCTCCTAGCTGATTCAGTTGCAGGAAATCAAGACAGCTTGTTAAACACAAAACCACAGAGATTGTGGCCACCCAGAAGGGGACTTTGCAAAAGGCTTCTCATCTGCAGCATGTGAGCATCTTGTCCAGGGTCACAGCTCTTGCCTGCAGGGTTTGCAGTGGAGTTTCACAGCACAGGCATATTTGACTCAGTGGTTGGTGCCACCTGGGACCAGTGGCTGTAGCACTGGACAACCTCTCTGTCCTGAGCAGGTCACTTGAGCTGGATGGTCTTCAGAGATTGGGGTAGTCCCAGCAAAGTACAGGGTGTGGACTGGGGAGACACTGCCTCACACCCTATTTATCTCTCCACCAGCTTCTAATCGCTCGTCGGAGGAGAACCAGCTGCTACTTCTACCCCCGTGCTTGGCCTAGCATCAGGAGCACAGACTGGTGGGAGCAGGTGGTCCTGAAGGAATTTGGGCCCCAGGAGTGGCTGGAGAAGTTTCGGATGTCCAAGGAGACCTTCTTCTATGTCTGCAACCAGCTGCGGCCTGGGCTGACTCCACGCAGTTCCCACTTCCACCCCGCCCTGCCCCTGGAGAAGAGGGTGGCCGTGGCCCTGTGGCACTTGGCCACCAATGTGGAGTACCAGACACTCAGCCCGCTCTTTGGCATAGGGCCCTCCACGGTGCAGATGTGTGTCCGGGAGGTGAGTTACGCCATCGTCTTGCTGCTGAAACCCCTCTACCTCCGGCTGCCGAGCGAGAAGGAGCTGGAGAACATGGTGCGCATCTTCTGCACCCGTTGGGGCTTCCCGCACTGCATTGGTGCCCTGGACAGTCTTCACATTCCCATCCACCCCCCCCTGCACCTCAGTGCTGACTACTGCAATGGGCAGGGCTGGCACTCCATCCTGACACAGGCTACCGTGGATGGGCTGGGCCAGTTCTGGGATGTCTCCACTGCCTTCCCTGGCAGCATGGAGAACAGTGCAGTCCTGGAGAGCTCCAGCCTGTGGGTGCTGGCCAAGGAGGGGCGGCTCTGCCCCAACCCTCCTAAGCACTTCATGGGGAAGGCACAGAAGTATGTGCTGCTAGGCGATGCCACTTACCCTTTGCAAGACTGGATCCTCAAGCCCTACCAAGAGGATGAGACCCTAACCCAGCGGCAGCTGCAGTTCAACTACCGCCTGAAGCGGGCACACAGCGTGATTGAGAATGCCTTCCTGCGCCTAAAGGCACGCTGGCAGATCCTCCTGAAGTGTGACGACTACAGTTTGGAGCTGCTGCCCACCCTTGTCCTTGCCTGCTGCATCCTGCACAACATCTGCGAAGCCCACGACAACCCCTTCAATGAGGAGTGGCTGGAGGGCACTGAGCCAACTGAGCTGCCCAAGCCCTGCCAGCCCGCGCCTGCCGCCATGGAGGACGGCCGGGCTGAGCAGGTGCGTGAGTTGATGTGCCAGTACTTCGAGAGCTGTGGGGACGGCTGATGAGTCTGGAGAGAGAAGCAGCTCTGCACATCCTTGTTCACAGGCGTCCCATGGACTCTGGCAAATGTCCCATCAGAGGACTGCACCTTCTCTTTTCTGCTGAAGGCTACCAGCTGCACTCCACCAGCTCTTTGTAGGATGGGGAGGGGGGTGGCTGCATCACACCTACGCTGGTTTTCCCAAGGTGGGTTCAGGCAGTGGAAGGATTTGAGCAGTCTAGTAGTGTTTTGTGTGAATGAGTAAAGTGGGGACTGGGGCTGAGCAAGGGCTGCCTGGGTTTTCCTATATAGAATAGAATAGGTTGGAAGAGACCTC
>WAAF01003975.1:6887-23265 GCA_013400475.1 Tricholaema leucomelas | reverse complement strand
GACCCCAGCCTGTAGCTCTGCATGGGGTTGTTGTGGCCAAAGTGCAGCCCCTGGCACTTGGAGCCATTGAATGCCATCCCCTTGGACTCTGCCCATCTGTCCAGGCGGTCAAGGTCCCGCTGCAGAGCCCTTCTGCCCTCCAGCCCAGCCACATCAGCCCCCAGCTTGGTGTCATCTGCAAACTTGCTGCTGACTGACTCCATGCCCTCATCCAGATCATCTATGAAGATGTTAAAGAGGATGGGGCCCAGCACTGATCCTTGAGGGACACCACTAGTGCCAGCTGCCAGCTGGATGTGGCACCATAACACAATGTCAAGAAGAGAAGGGAGCAAGAAGATAGGAGAAGGCAGAGTGCAAGTGTGCAAGGCAGGAACTCAGCTTGCACTGGAAGAACATCAAGCCAAGCTCCAGCATGTGCTGGGAACCACAGAGTCACAAACTGGTTTGGGTGGGAAGGAACCTCTAAAGGCCACCTAGTCCAACCCCTCTGCAGTCAGCAGGGACATCTGCAACTAAGAGGAGATTGCTCAGAGCCACAACCAACCTCACCTGGAGTGGTGCATTCACCAGCTCCCTGAGAAAGAAACCTGGGGCAGGCTCTCACCACCTTCCCAGTGAAGAATTGCTAATTAATGTCCACTCTAAAGCTTCCTCTTTTAGTTCCAAACCATCACCTCTTGGCCTGTCACAACAGGCCCTGCTCAAATATCTGTCCCCAGCTTTCTGCTCAGCCCTTTCAAGCACTGCAAAGCCACCAGAAGCTCTCCCTGGAGCCTTCTCCTCTGCAGGCTGAACAAGCAACAACTCTCCCAGCCTGGCCTCACAGCAGAGCCCTTCCAGCCCTGCCAGCATTGCTGTGGCCTCCTTTGGCCCTGCTCCAACAGGTCTGTGCTGAGGACTCCAGACATGGACCCAGCACTACAGGGAGAGTCTCAGCAGAGCCCAGCAGAGGGGCAGAATCCCCTTCCCTACCCCCTCTGCCCCCGCTGCTGGGGATCAGCCCAGGACAGGGCTGGCAGAATCCCCTTCCCTACCCCTTCTGCCCCTGCTGCTGGGGATCAGGACAGGGCTGGGGCTGGCAGAATCCCCTTCCCTACCCCTTCTGCCCCCCAGGGGCACCTGGTGCCGGCTCCTGTCCAGCTTTACACTCCCCAACACCCCTAAATCCTTCTCCACAGGGCTGCTCTCCAGCCCTTCCATCTCCAGCCTGGATTGATGCTGGAGATTACCCTGATCCAAGTGCAGGACCTTGGACTTTGCCTTGCTGGCTTATGGGCTTTGTGTACACGATGCCAGCTCCTGTCCAGCTTTTCACCCAGCAAGACAACAACCAAACTCACCTTCTGGGCTGGAATTATTCTCTAAGCAGAAAAAGAAACCTCACCAAAAGCAAACAATTGCCTTTCCTTTCCCTTCCCCTGCTTTCTGTTGGCCTGAGAAATGCAGGAGGATGAGACCGGGAGGGATCTCCACCGTCTTGGCTGCACAATCCTCTGCCTTCGGCTGACAAGGGGAGGACAAATGAGAGCGTTTAGGCAGTAATTAGGCAGTAATGACCTACTTGGAGGTCTCTACCGTGCAGGAAATAACCTGAGCCTGGAGTCGGGCGAAGCGAGCTGGAGTGTACTTAGCAATTTATCAGGTTATTGCCAGCTCACGGGGAACAGGAGACGGAGTCATTAACCCCATTATGGAGTTCTGCTTCTCACAGATACCTCTTCAATAATAAAACCTTCTTTAGAAAGCCTAAACCTTCAGTTCCTCCACTCTGGGAGCTGCTGGGCTCCTCCAGCCTCTTGCAGAGGCATCCCCATGGGTGCTAGAGGAGCCACAGACACCTCAGTGTGCAAAAAATAGCATCTCCAGCCCCTGATTTCCAGCTCTTGGAGGGCTTTGTTCATGCTTGGTGAAGGAACCTACCCTCAGACAGTCTTTGCAGTGCTTCAGCATCTTCCCTGCGGTAAACCCTCTACACTGGGAGCTGCTGGGCTCCTCCAGCCTCTTACAGAGGCATCCCCACGGGTGCCAGAGTTGCACAGCCATCAAGGTGGGCAAAAATAGCATCTTCAGCCCCAGATTTCCCTCTTCTGGAGGGCTTTGTTCGTGCTTGGTGAAGGAACCTACCCTCAGACAGTCTTTGCAGTGCTTCAGCATCTTCCCTGCTATAAACTCTCTACACTGGGAGCTGCTNATTCTCTAAGCAGAAAAAGAAACCTCACCAAAAGCAAACAATTGCCTTTCCTTTCCCTTCCCCTGCTTTCTGTTGGCCTGAGAAATGCAGGAGGATGAGACCGGGAGGGATCTCCACCGTCTTGGCTGCACAATCCTCTGCCTTCGGCTGACAAGGGGAGGACAAATGAGAGCGTTTAGGCAGTAATTAGGCAGTAATGACCTACTTGGAGGTCTCTACCGTGCAGGAAATAACCTGAGCCTGGAGTCGGGCGAAGCGAGCTGGAGTGTACTTAGCAATTTATCAGGTTATTGCCAGCTCACGGGGAACAGGAGACGGAGTCATTAACCCCATTATGGAGTTCTGCTTCTCACAGATACCTCTTCAATAATAAAACCTTCTTTAGAAAGCCTAAACCTTCAGTTCCTCCACTCTGGGAGCTGCTGGGCTCCTCCAGCCTCTTGCAGAGGCATCCCCATGGGTGCTAGAGGAGCCACAGACACCTCAGTGTGCAAAAAATAGCATCTCCAGCCCCTGATTTCCAGCTCTTGGAGGGTTTTGTTCATGCTTGGTGAAGGAACCTACCCTCAGACAGTCTTTTGCAGTGCTTCAGCATCTTCCCTTCTATAAACTCTCCACACTGGGAGCTGCTGGGCTCCTCCAGCCTCTTACAGAGGCATCCCCATGGGTGCTAGAGGAGGCACAGCCACCTCAGTGGGCAAAAAATAACATCTTTAGCCTCAGATTTCCAGGTCATGGAGGGTTTTATTTGTGCTTGGTGAAGGCTCCAACCCCCAGATTGAGTCTTTTGCAGTACTTCAGCATCTTCCTGGCTATATATAGATGCTCTTACTTAGGCTGAAGGAGTTGATTGTGCTTTGGGGGAAAAGGAACCCACATCTTTGTCCAAGTTTCATATTTACATCCTGCCAAGCTCATGCAATTTTAATGAGGGTTTTGGCAAGCAGGCTGGAGCAAAATCTCCTCCTCAAATGTCTCTCTGCCAGGTATGGAACTTACCTACAGAGAGACCCCCACCTAAACCCAACTGGAGATGTTCAGCAGGGCCCTGGATGGTGGTGTGGGTGTTGGATGGGATCCCAGTCTCCTGTGAAGGAGCTGGGAATGACATCAGCCATCCTGTATGAGGTTTCTAGTAATGCTGGGAGGGGAGGTGGGCAGGGTAAGGCTGCAGAGACAAACCCCCGTGCTGTGACACAAGCAAGTGCTTCCAAGCCTGGCACCAAGAAAGATTGGTTTCTGCTTTGAATCCAAGTTCAAGACTTAGCTTCCTTCCAGCTGATTTGCTCCTCAGAAAGATGCCAGCAGGGCACTGGCAGTTTGCAAGCAGTTAAGAGGAGAAGACCTTCACAGAGTGACCCTTTTGGCCACTGTAGCAACAAAGAGAAACCCAAGGTGGAGTTGACAGAATGTTAGGGGTTAGAAGGGACCTTGAAAGATTGAGTTCAACACCCCCTAGTCAGAAGAGGATCACCTAGAGAAGGAGACAAAGGAACATACTCAAGGGGGGATGGAAACCCTCCAGAGAAGAAGACTCCACAGCCTCTCTGGGCAGCCTGCTCCAGGGCTCTGACAGCCTCACAGAGAAAGATTTTCCTTCTGTTTACATGGAATCTTTTCTGTTCCAGTTTGCACCTTCACTTCAGGGCTGTGGTTAGTAGAGAGGTTCTCCTGCCCCTCTACTCTGCCCTGGTGAGGCCACATCTGGAGCACTGTGTCCAGTTCTGGGTCCCCCAGTTCAAGAAGGACATAGAACTGCTCGAGAGAGTCCAGCAAAGGGCCACAAAGATGCTGAAGGGAATGGAGCAGCTCTGTTAGGAGGAGAGCCTGAGGGAGCTGGGGCTGTGCTGCTGGGAGAGGAGACTGAGAGGTGACCTCAGGAATGTTGATCAAGATGTGCAGGTGAGTGCCAGGAGGCTGCAGCCAGGCTCTGCTGGGTGATGCCCAGAACCAAGGCAAGGGACAATGGTGCAAGTTGAGGTATAGGAAGTTCCATGGAAACAGGAGGAGGAATTCTTTCCCTGTGAGGGTGCCAGAGCCCTGGCACAGGCTGCCCAGGGGGGTTGTGGAGTCTCCCTCTCTGGAGATGTTCAATACCCACCTGGATGTGTTCCTGTGGAATCTGCTCTGGGTGATGCTGCTCTGGCAGGGGGGTTGGACTGGTTGAGCTTTGGGTTCCCTTCCAGCCCCTGACACTCTGTGACTCTGTGTTCACCGGGGCCAGCACCTCCTGTGCTGAGCCACTGACCTGAGGTTGAGGTCTCACTCTGGGTTTGCAAAGGGATAATCATCCCTGGCTCTAAGCAATGCAGCCAAGGGGAGCTTTGGGATGCATTCAACAGGGCACCACAAACCTCCTGTGAGCACCACAGGACCTCAATCTATTTCTCCATCTGGATACAAACCCAAGCCATGGTGTCCATCCCTTGGGTTCAGTCCTCTCCAAAAGGAAACCCAAGCCATGGTGTCCATCCCTTGGGTTCAGTCCTCTCCAAAAGGAAACCCAAGCCATGGTGCCCACCACTAGGGTTCAACCTCCTCCAAAAAGAATCATAGAATCATAGAATGGTTTAGGTTGGAAGGGACCTCAAGGATCATCCAGCTCCAACCCCCTGCCATAGGCAGGGACACCTCCCACTAGAGCAGGCTGCTCAAGGCCTCATCCAGCCTGGCCTTAAATGCCTCCAGGGAAGAAGACCAAGCCATGGTGTCCACCACTTGGGTTCAACCTCTTCCAAACAGAAACCCAAGCCATGGTGTCCATCACTTGGGTTCAGTCCTCTCCAAAATGAAGACCAAGCCATGGTGTCCATCACTTGGGTTCAATCTCCTCCAAAAGGAAACCCAAGCCATGGTGTCCATCCCTTGGGTTCAGTCCACTCCAAAAAGGAGAGCAAAGCACAGTGGCCACCATTTGGATTCAACAAAGCTGCCAAGAGGCCTGGAGCAGTGATATGAGGAATCATCCTGTGATTCACCTTCACCACCCGAGGTGCCCTCTAGGCGGTTAACATCATGGCCACGACCTTCACACTTCTAACAATCAACCAGGGCAGGGGTTGGGGGAGGGGGGAAGAGGAGAGCTATGAGCATGAAAGCAAAGAAAAAGGACATCAGCCCAAGATAACAGTACCACAGTCTCACAGTATCACCAAGGTTGGAAGAGACCTCACAGATCATCAAGTCCAACCCTTCACCACAGAGCTCAAGGCTAGACCATGGCACCAAGTGCCACGTCCAATCCTGCCTTGAACAGCTCCAGGGACGGCGACTCCACCACCTCCCTGGGCAGCCCATTCCAGTAGCCAATAACAGCACCCTAAAGGCTTCTCTTTCCCTCAGCTGCTCCTCGGGGAGATGCACAACATCCTCTGCTGCCGACATCGCCGCTGCAGGTAGCTGACCCCAGGCGCAACCACTCCTCCTCCTCCTCCTTCGGCAGCATCCCACCTCCTGCCGCTCCAGGGAGTGGGGGGGTCAGGCCCTGAGCAGAACGTAACGGAGCGTGGCCATCAGCCGTGTTCGTGGCACGGAGCATCCCTTAATTACCTAATTACCACTACTCCCCGTGTTTATCCTCCGGAGGGGGGGGGTGCTGTGCGGTGTGTGGTATGTGGGACATCAGCCCAAGATAACAGCACCCTAAAGGCTTCTCTTTTCCTCAGCTGCTCCTCGGGGAGATGCACAACATCCTCTGCTGCCGACATCGCCGCTGCAGGTAGCTGACCCCAGGCGCAACCACTCCTCCTCCTCCTCCTTCGGCAGCATCCCACCTCCTGTCGCTCCAGGGAGTGAGGGGGGTCAGGCCCTGAGCAGAACTTAACGGAGCGTGGCCATCAGCCGTGTTCGTGGCACGGAGCATCCCTTAATAACCACTACTCCCCGTGTTTATCCTCCCGGTGTGTGTGTGTGTGTGTGGTATCATCTCTCCGTCGTCACCACCATGCCTCATCGCAGCCTTAATGCGCTGTGACTGAACACGACATCTGCTCCGCCGAGCTGCCGAGCCCCGCGCCCGCGGATTCCCGCAACCGATCCGCTCCGCGACCTGTCACCGCACCTTAAAATCAACGGCAGCACCACGAAGACGATGCCGCCGCCGCCGCCGGGATGCACAAAGCAGCCTCGGCGAAAGACAAAAGGCTGTTGAATAATTCACAGCCGAGATGCTGAGAGCGATTGCGGTGCCGCCGTCGGGGCGGCAGTGAGGCTTGGGATCCCTCCCTCCCCCCCCCCCCCAAAGGAGGGGAATGGTTTGGGGTAGGGGAAGGAGGAGGTTCGGAGGTGATGGAACAGAAAGGCATGAAAAGGGCTTGGCAAAGAGATTGGTTGCCAAAAAAAAGCTTCCAGAGAATCAAGACTTGTTTGGGTTGGAAGAGAGATCAATTCCAGAGAGAGGTTGAGGTGTTGGAAGGTGTTGAGAGAAGGGCAGCAAGGCTGGGGAGGGGCCTGGAGCACAGCCCTGTGAGGAGAGGCTGAGGGAGCTGGGGGTGTGCAGCCTGCAGAAGAGGAGGCTCAGGGCAGAGCTCATTGCTGTCTGCAGCTGCCTGCAGGGAGGCTGTAGCCAGCTGGGGTTGGGCTCTGCTGCCAGGCAGCCAGCAAGAGAAGAAGGGGACACAGCCTGAAGCTGTGGCAGGGCAGGTTGAGGATGGATGTTAGGAGGAAGTTGTTGGCAGAGAGAGTGATTGGCATTGGAATGGGCTGCCCAGGGAGGTGGTGGAGTCTGTGTGGCTGGAGGTGTTGAAGCCAAGCCTGGCTGGGGCACTGAGTGCCATGGTCTGGTTGGTTGGGCAGGGCTGGGTGCTAGGTTGGGCTGGGTGAACTTGGAGCTCTCTTCCAACCTGCCTGATTCTATGATTCAACATCATGGAGTCAACCCTGAAGCCAGCACTGCCAGGGCACTGCTAAATCACAGAATCATAGAATCAAGCAGGGTTGGAAGGCACCACAGGGATCATCTGGTTCTATCCCCCTGCCATGGATAGGGACACCTCACACTAGACCAAGTTATAGCACTCAGCACCACATCTCCAGGGCTTTGAAACCTCTCCAGAGATGAGGATTCCATCACTACCCTGCAGAGCCTGGGCAAGGCCTGGACAACCCTCAAGGTTGAAGAAGTTGTTCCTCATGTCCAACCTAAAACTCCCCTGGGCAATTTAACGTCTTTTCCTCTCAGCCTGTCACTTGTTCCTTAGCAGAAGAGGCCAATCCCCATCTGGCTCCAGCCCCTTTACAAGAAGTTGTAGAGAGCCAGAAGGTCTCCCCTCAGCCTCCTTTTCTCCAGGATCAACAAACCCAACTCCCTCAGCCAGCAGGGGAGAAACACCCCCAAATCTGGACATAAATAACAGGTCTGAGTGTGCAACCAGAAGCTAGCAACTCCCTGCACCAGGGGATGCAGCTCCCTGCACCAGCAGCCTCACCAGGATGTCCATCACTGCCTCCAGGCATTGAAACAGGCTGCCCAGGGAGGTGGTGGGATCACCATCCTGGGAGGTGGTCAAAAACCATGTGGACATGGCAACTGGGGCCACAGTTCAGTGACCATGGTCCCAAAGGTCTTAGGTTGACAGTTGGACTCAAAGATCTTAGAGGTCTTTTCCAACTGAAACAATTCTGAGTCTGTGGGACACCAACAGCACTTTGGGACACAGTTTAGTGTCTGCAGTGGTCTTAGGTTGGCAGTTGGACTCTTAGAGGTCTTTCCCACCTGAAAGAGTTCTATGACTCTATGGGACACCAACAGCACTTTGGGACACAGTTTAGTGTCTGCAGTGGTCTTAGGTTTGCAGTTGGACTCTTAGAGGTCTTTTCCACCTGAAAGAGTTCTATGACTCTATGGGACACCAACAGCACTTTGGGACACAGCTTAGTGGCCATGGCAGTCTTAGGTTTGCAGTTGGACTCTTAGAGGTCTTTCCCACCTGAAAGAGTTCTCTGACTCTATGGGACACCAACAGCACTTTGAGACACAGTTTAGTGTCTGCAGTGGTCTTAGGTTGGCAGTTGGACTCTTAGAGGTCTTTCCCAACCAAAACAGTTCTGTGACTCTATGGGACACCAACAGCACTTTGGGACACAGTTTAGTGTCTGCAGTGGTCTTAGGTTTGCAGTTGGACTCTTAGAGGTCTTTTCCACCTGAAAGAGTTCTATGACTCTATGGGACACCAACAGCACTTTGGGACACAGTTTAGTGGCTGCAGTGGCCTTAGGTTGGCAGTTGGACTCTTATCCTGCTCTGACAGGGGGACTGGACTCAATGATCTCTTTGGGTCCCTTCCACACCCTGACATCCTGTGAGCCTTTTCAACCAAAACCATTCTATGGGACACCAAAATCCCCTGGACAAAGCACATCACACCTTTTGGACTCATGGAAACAGCTGAGGGGAGGTCAAAGGGTTGCTCCTGAGCTGCAGCACAGGAGGTTGCAGCTCAACACAAGGGGGAACTTCTTGACTGGAAGGGTCCCAGAGCCTGGCACAGGCTGCCCAGAGAGGTTGTGGAGTCTCCTTCTCTGGAGCCTTTCCAGGCCTGTCTGGATGTGTTCCTGTGCGACCTGAGCTGGATTGTGTGGTCCTGCTGTGACAGGGGGGTTGGACTGGATGATCTCCTTGAGTCCCTTCCAACCCCTAATGTCCTGTGAGCTGTGATCTTCAGATTGGGAACTGCTGACAGGACACTTTTCAGGAGGGGAAATGATAGCCAAGAGCATTCACCTCCTTCACCCTTCCACCTGACGAGGAGAGGCTGAGGGACCTGAGGCTGCTTAGTCTGGAGAAGAGAAGACTGAGAGGGGATTGAATCAATGTTTATAACTNGGTGGGGTTGGACTGGATGATCTCTTTGGGTCCCTTCCAATCCCTGGCATCCTGTGATGAGCCCAACCCAGGCTTGCCTTACACGACCACGCCGGGTGATGGATTTAACATCAGCTTGTGGCACAGCAGCTCCCAGCTGCCTTTCTGCTCATTCCTGATTTCAATTTCCTCCCATCCCTGGCCCTGCTTTCCAAAGCAAATCATTTGCAACTACAAAGCTGCTCCGTTGTGACAATCTCAGGACATAAAACCCCACTGCAATCACTCCTGAACGCCTTCAAAGCAGCGCCGCTGTCACTCAATCACCTTCCCTACCTCCACAAAGGCACTCAGCAACAAAAATGGTCCCTCCAAAGCCACTGGCAAAGAAAAAAGGACGAAGAAGAAGAGGAGAGAGGAAAAAAAAAATGGAACTGCTCTTCTGGCTTCCAAATCAAAAGACCTTTTGTGAGAAGTGAACTCCTTATGAGCCTGTACTTGAGGAAGAGGTTTTCTTTAGGTCGTGGCATCGTTTGGCTCTGTAGCTAAACTTCTCCCTCTGACCACCAAGACAAATAAAGAACACTCTGCAGCTTAACAATCCACCCCAACCCCCCCAGAAATGGAAGTATCACTGACAGGGATACTCCAAACAGAAACCCAAGCCATGGTGTCCATCCCTTGGGTTCAGTCCTCTCCAAAAGGAAACCCAAGCCATGGTGTCCACCACTTGGGTTCAGTCCTCTCCAAAGGGAAACCCAAGCCATGGTGTCCATCCCTTGGGTTCAGTCCTCTCCAAAAGGAAACCCAAGCCATGGTGTCCATCCCTTGGGTTCAGTCCTCTCCAAAAAGAAACCCAAGCCATGGTGACCATCACTTGGCTTCAGTCTTCTCCAAACANCACTTGGGTTCAGTCTCCAAAAGGAAACCCAAGCCATGGTGTCCATCCCTTGGGTTCAATCTCCTCCAAAAGGAAACCCAAGCCATGGTGTCCATCCCTTGGATTTAACCTCCTCCAAACAGAAACCCAAACCATGGTGACTGTCACTTGGCTTCAGCCCTCTCCAAAGAGGAAACCAAGGCACAGTGGCCACCATTTGGATTCAACAAAGCTGCTGAGGGGCCTGGAGCAGCTCTGAGGAGCAAAGGCTGAGAGCCCTGGGGCTGAGAGCCTGCAGAAGAGCAGCCCCAGAGGGGAGCTGAGCAATGCTCAGCAAGAGCTGAAGGAGCTGTGGGGAGCAAGAGGCTGGGACCAGGCTCTTGTCAGTGGTGCCCAGGGACAGGACAAGGGGCAGGGGGCACAAAGTGGAACTCAGGAGGCTCCACCTGAACAGGAGGAGCAACTTGTTTGGTGTGAGGGTGCTGGAGGCATGGAGCAGGCTGCCCAGAGAGGCTGTGGAGTCTCCTTCTCTGGAGAGCTTCCAACCCCCACCTCCAACCATTGTGCTCCTGGGCAAGTTGCTGCAGGTGCCCCTCCTTTAGCAGTGCCTTCAGAGATCCCTTCCACCTCCCACCATGCTGTCATTCTCTAACCTTCCAGACAGAACCCCAAGCCATAACCTCCACCCCTCAAATCCCACCCTTCCAAAACACCTTTTGCCCACCTCTTGAAACTCCTCCTTTCTTTTGTACACCACGAGGCAGTACAAAAATGCTTCCTCATGTCCAACCTAAACCACCCCTGGGGCAATTTCAGGGGACATTTCCTCTCAGACTGCCACCTGATGCTAGGGAGAAGAGCCCAGCTCCCACCTGGCTCCTTCCAGGGGGTTGTAGAGAGCCAGAAAGGCTCCCCTCAGCCTCCAGGCTCAACACCCCCAGCTCCCTCTGCTGCTCCTAGGCAGACCTCTGCTCCAGACCCTTCTCCAGCTTTGGTGTCCTTCTCTGCACCTCTTTCAGCCTCTTGGAGTGTCCTTCTTGGAGTGAGAAGCCCAAAACTCAACCCAGGACTCAAGGTGTGCCCTCACCAGTGCTGAGTACCAGGGAAAGGTCCTGCTCCTGCTGGCCACACTCTCACTGATCCAGGCCAGGCTGCTGCTGCCCTTCTTGCCCACCTGGGCACACCTTGGCTCATTTTCAGCTGCATCCAACCAGCACTGCCAGGTCCTTTTCTGCTGGGCTGTTTCCAGCCACTCTGCTCCCTGGCTGGAGCATCCTTGGGGCAAGTTGCTGCAGGTGTCCCTCCTTTAGCAGTGGAAGTGGACTGGCTTCAGAGATCACTTCCACCTCCCTTTGTATAAGGTTAACACTCCAGGGGGGAGTAACCTTGAATCTGACCCTAGGTGGTCTTGACCCCTGCCCAGGGGTGGCTCTGGACACTACCAGGTGATGGTTAGCCCACTCCCCCTGGAGTCTTAACCCTATACACTCCCACCACACTGTCACTCCCTAACCTTCCAAACACAACCCCAAGCCAGGACCTCCACCCCTCAAATCCCACCCTTCCAAAGCTGCCTTTTGCCCACCCCTTGAAACTCCCCTTCTCTTTTGTAGACCACGAAGCAAACCCTAACTGGATGTGTCCCCCCCGAGGTGGAACATGCTGGAATCCTCCTCCCTTTCCCCAAATCTCAACCCCAGCAGGATCATGCCACAGCTTCATCTCCTCCAATTCCCATTCCCCTGCCCCAGGTGCCTGCAGATAAAGACATTTCCCCATTCAGAAGTCTCTGTTGCTTTGTCTGCACTTTTCTGCCTGCTAATGAAAATGTATTTACAGTGGTGGATTTTAATTGAATGAAAAGATGATTCTGCTTCCTCCACCTCCCCAAGCCTGCCTCTTGCATTTATTTCCTGCCCTCACCTGGTAAGACTCGAAACAAGAAGCTCAGCCTGGGAACCAAAGTTGCCAGCCTGAGCCACTCGAAGCAGAGGGAGGAGATGGGAAGCAGGTGGTGGTGAAGGGTTGCAGGTTATGTGGTAGGAGCAAAGGAATGGGGAAGGGAATGCTCATGGTGGAGGTGAGCTGAGTAAAGCTGCTTTTGACTCCATCCAGAATCATGGAACTGTTGTGGTTGGGTGAGAGAAGAGAGATCCTTGAGGTCACCATTAAACCGTGGCCCTCAGCTTCACAGCTTTGAAACCCCTCCAGGGATGAGGTCTCTACCACTGACCTGGGCAGCCTTGACAGATCTCAAGGGGAAGAAATTGTTCCTCATGTCCAACCTAAACCACCCCTGGGGCAATTTCAGGGGACACTTCCTCTCAGACTGCCACCTGATGCTAGGGAGAAGAGCCCAGCTCCCACCTGGCTCTTTCCAGGGGGTTGTAGAGAGCCAGAAGGGCTCCCCTCAGCCTCCAGGCTCAACACCCCCAGCTCCCTCTGCTGCTCCTAGGCAGACCTCTGCTCCAGACCCTTCTCCAGCTTTGGTGTCCTTCTCTGCACCTCTTTCAGCCTCTTGGAGTGTCCTTCTTGGAGTGAGAAGCCCAAAACTCAACCCAGGACTCAAGGTGTGACCTCACCAGTGCTGAGTACCAGGGAAAGGTCCTGTTCCTGCTGGCCACACTCTCACTGATCCAGGCCAGGCTGCTGCTGCCCTTCTTGCTCACCTGGGCACACCTTGGCTCATCTTCAGCTGCAGCCAACCAGCACTGCCAGGTCCTTTTCTGCTGGGCTGTTTCCAGCCACTCTGCTCCCTGGCTGCAGCATCCTTGGGGTTATTATGACTCAAGTACAGGACCCAGCCCTTGGCCTTGTTAAACCTCATCCCATTGGCCTCAACTCATGGATCCAGCCTGGCCAAGTCCCTCTGCAGAGCCTCCAATCCTCCAGCAGACCAAGAGTCCCTCCCAGCTTAATACCAACTGACTGAGGGTGCCCTGATCCCCCCTCCTCCAGATCAATAAGGATGTTGACAAGCTCTGGTTCTGTTCCCTGCCTGTGTCTATCTGTAGCTCTGCTGATCCAGCAACAGGAGCAGCTCCTGATGAAAGGGAAGGGATGAATAGAGAAGTGCAGGGAGCATAAATGGGTTGTGAAAGGGCTAAATGGGATGGAAATGAGTCCAGCAGTGATTCTGACATCTCTCCCTGTCACCTCCCAGCCCTGTGGGTTGGTGCAAGGAAGAGAACTGAAAATCTGCTAAAGCAGATGAAGATGTTTGGGGCAGCAGAGGCAGAAGTCTCTCAGAGCAATAAACCCACATCCATCTCTGCTGTCTTGAGCCTCTTTCCCTTGCATAGTCTAAACTGAGAGTCTGCAGCACCCTCAATTTGAGGTGCAAATATCCAGGCCTTGGAGCTGGGAAGCTTGAGCTGTTCCCACCTCATCACTGCTTGGGGCTTGGAAGAGGGAAAATTGCTCTGAGAAGGGAAACTGTGGGATGCTGGGGAGGAAGCTCAATGAAGGCCACATGGCCAATGTCAACAAAGGGATGGATGCTCTTCCAGAAGATGTTTCACTGGTTAGGGTTGGAAAGGACCTTTCAAGCTCATTTAGTCCAACTCCCTGCAGTCAGCAGGGAAATCTTTGGCTAGAGCAGGCTGCTCATGGCTCCAAACAACCTGAACTGGAATGGTTCCAGGGATGGGGCAGCTCTCACCTCTCTGGGCAAAATATTGCCCCTACACCAGGCTGGGTGCTTCAGCCACCACAGAACCACAGAGTGCTAGGGGCTGGAAGGGACCTCAAAGGAGCATCCAGTCCACCTCCACTGCTAGAGCAGGATGACCTAGACCAGATCACATTGGAATGTATCCAGGTGGGTTCTGAATACATCCAGAGAGGGAGACTCCACTGGGAGCCTGTTCCAGGATTCTGCCAGCCTCACAGGGTAAAAATTCCTCTCCATGTTTCCATGGAGCTTCCTATGCCTCAACTTCCACCCATTGCCCCTTGCCCTGTCCTTGGGCAATCACCCAGCAGAGCCTGGCCCCAGCCTCCTGGCATTCACCCTTTATATATTTATCAAGATCACTGAGGTCACCTCTCAGCCTCCTCCTTTCCAAGCTGAAGAGCTCCAGCTCCCTCAGGCTCTCCCCATAAGGAAGATATTCCACTCCACCATATTTAGTGCCAGGTCCCAAGTAGCACAGAATCTCAGAATGGTCTGAGCTGGAAGGGACCTCCAAAGCTCATCCAGTCCAACCCCACCCTGCAGTCAGCAGGGGCACCCTCCACTAGAGCAGGTTGCCCACAGTCCTGTCGAGCCTCACCTTGGCTATCTCCTGGCAGGGGATCCAAACACCTCCCTGGGAAACCTGTTCCAGTGTTCCACCACCCCTCATGGTGCAGAACTTGTTCCCCACATCCAGCCTAAATCTGCTCTGCTCTAGTTGGAGGTCTTTGTGTCTTGTCCTGTCCCTGCAGCCCTTTGCAAACAGCCTCTCTGCATCATAGAATCAGTCAGGGTTGGAAGGCACCACAAGGATCAGACAGTTCCAACTCCTCTGCCATGGGCAGGGACACCTCACACCAGATCAGGCTGCCCACAGCCTCACCCAGCCTGGCCTTAAACACCTCCAGGGATGAGGCTTCCATCACCTCCCTGGGCAACCCATTCCAGGCTCTCACCACCCTCATGCTGAAGAACTTCTTCCTCACATCCAGTCTGAATCTCCCCATTTCCACCTTGTTCCATTCCCCCCAGTCCTATCACTACCTGACAGCCTACAAAGTCCCTCCTCAGCTTTCTTGTAGCCCCTTTCAGATACTGAAAGGCCACAAGAAGGTCACCTCAAAGCCTTCTCCTCTCCACACTGAGCAACCTCAACTCTCTCAGCCTGTGCCCAGAGCAGCTCCAGCCCTCTGAGCATCCTCCTGGCCCTTCTCTGGACACTCTCCAGCATCTCCACAGCCCTCTTGTCCCAGGGGCTCCAGAACTGGATGCAGTACTCCAGGTGGGGTCTCACCAGTGTGGAGCAGAGGGGCAGGATCACTTCCCTCTCCCTGCTGCCCACACTGCTCTTGCTGCAGCCCAGGCTCTGGTTGCTCTCTGGGCTGCCAGAGCACACTGACGGCTCACATTGAGAGCTCACATTGAGCTTCTCATCCACCAGCACCCCCACGTCCCTCTCCTCAGGGCTGCTTTCAACCCAGTCACTGCCCAGCCTGCATTTGTGCTTGGCATTGCCTCCACTCATCCTTCTTTTAGCCCCCTTCAGGCACTGGCAGGCTGCTATTAGGTCTCCCCAGAGCCTTCTCTTCTCCAGGCTGAACACCCTCAGCTCCCTCAGCTTGTCCTCATAGCAGAGTCACTCTAACCCCCTGATCATTTCCATGGCCCTCCTCTGGACTCTCTCCATCAAGCCCATGCCCTTCCTACATTGAGGGCTCCAACACCCCCAGTTCCACCCCAGCCCCTTTTTGCTACCCAACACCTCAACTCCTGAGCTATACTACAAACCCAACCAAACCCCAACCGCTCAACAGCCTAATTCCACTCCAATCCTAAACGAGCTCATCAAGCCCTAACACCTCCATTAACCAGCTTACAAATCCCTCCCAAACACTCCCATTAATGCCTTCTTTCCCCCTCCCCACTTGTGGCAGCCCAATGCCTCCTGCTGCTGCTGCTGCTGCAAAACCCCAACCCCATCGCTGTGCCGTTTATCTCCGCTCCCATTAGCGAGAACGAATTAAAGCTTTCAGCCAGGGCTCTAAATGGCAGGACCAGTCCCTGCCTCTCCCTTCCCTGAGCTGTTTTGCATTTAGGAGGAACTTCAATTTAGAGAAAATGCTACATTTGCCTCCTTTTCAGCTCCATTCAAGCTTTTATTCCAGTGGAAAAATAATCAGCAGAGGCTTTAAATTTTCATTCCCTCGCCACGAGCGTGCGGGGTGGGGGAGGAAAATTGAGCTTTGCTCCTCTGAACCTCACTCAACAATGCTGTTTGACCTGTGCTTAAGGTAGAAATATGACCAAAAGAAGGTTTATTTGGGATATTTTTTCCCCCTCCTCTAAATCTGGGAGGGGGGGGAAGGTTGCTCCATGTGTTGCAAGTGCAACCTGGTGCAATGCAGGGCGAGCGGTGTGGGATGCGGCCAAAGGGATTCACAGCCCCAGGGAGGTGATAAGTCACAGGCACACAGGATGTGAGGGGTTGGAAAGGACCCAAAGAGATCATAGACTTGTTTCAGTTGGAAAAGACCCCTAAGATCATCGAGTTCAACCATCGACCTAATACCACCTTGGTCATTAAAGCATGATCCTGAAGTGCCATGGCCACACATTTCATAGAGCCACTGAATCAGTCAGGGGTGGAAGGGACCACAAGGAGCAGCCAGTTCCAACCCCCCTGCCATGCCCAGGGACACCCTACCCTAGAGCAGGCTGCACACAGCCTCAGCCAGCCTGGCCTGAAACACCTCCAGCCATGGGGCCTCAACCACCTCCCTGGGCAACCCATTCCAGCCTCTCACCACTCTCCTGCTCAACAACTTC
>WAAF01003973.1:0-34783 GCA_013400475.1 Tricholaema leucomelas | reverse complement strand
CCACTCCCTTGACCAGCTGACCCAAGGCCCTTTATAGCCTTTAATTTTCTTCTTCCACAGTCATCACAGCCTATCTGGAAGGTTAACAATGGGTAGTAATCTGTGGGCCATACCAGGGAGGTACTTTGTGGCACTTTGGAATGTGGTTCAATGGTAGAATGTTACATTAGTGACTGGACTCCATCTTGAAGGTCTTTTCCAGCCTTAGTGGAGGTCTTTCCCATACACATTGCTACAACAGCTTCAGCAGCCACAAAATTCCACCTGTGTGCTGAAGACCATCACTGTGCTACTAATTGCTTACAGAATTGTTCTCCGCTTACTCTGATTTCCATAACAAAAATGATTGTTCCTCTGAAGGTCCTAAGGACATTAGAAATCAAACCATCACCCAAATGAAGCAGGAGAAGATCCCTTGAGCCATCTTGTGCCACAACACCGTAGTATACAACTTAGTGCCACCATCTGCCAAATTACAACTCCCTAGACATCCATTGTGTGTGTCCCACACATTTTAATTGCATCGATTTTCTGCTCAGGCCCTAACCCACAGCCTGTTATTTCTCACAAAGCCTGAAGATTAAACTGATTTATTTTAGCATGAGCTTTTTTCATTCCTACTTTTACCCTTTGACTCTTGCTCAGAAGACAGTCCCTTGTATGTCCTTCCCTCTCTTCATCACAAAATGAAGTTTCAGAATGTAGAATCCATCTGTGCCTTTTTCACACTTACTGTACTGAACATTGAAGACACAAACCATTCACCCAGCTGGTTGACCTTCTACAGCTTTAGAAGGTTGACCGATACTGTCTCCTACAACATCCTCACGGATAAACTCAGGAGATGTGGCATAGGTGGCTGGTCTGTGAGGTGGATCAAAACTGCTCAACAACAGAGTTCAGAGAGCTGTCATCAGTAGCACACAATCAAGTTGGAGGCCTGTGGCCAGTGCTGCTCCCCAGGGATCAGTGCTGGGTCCAGTTTTGTTCAATATCTTTATCAACGACCTGGATGAGGGCACTGAGTGCACCCTCAGCAGGTTTGCTGATGATACCAAACTGGGGGGTGGCTGACACCCCTCAGGCTGTGCTGCCATCCAACAAGATCTGGACAGGCTGAGTGCTGGACTGAAGGTAACCACATGAAGTTCAATAAGGACAAGTGCAGGGTCCTGCATCTGGGGAGGAATAACAACAGGCACCAGTACAGGCTGGGGGCTGCCCTGCTGGAAAGCAGCTCTGTGGAGAAAGACCTTGGAGTGCTGGTGGGCAGCAAGTTCTGCATGGGCCAGCAATATGCCCTTGTGGCCAAGGGAGCAAATGGGATCCTGAGGTGCACCAGGAAAAGTGTGTCCAGCAGCTCTGGGGAGGTTCTTCTCTTCTTCTACTCAGCCCTGGTGAGACCACACCTGGAATATTGTGTTCCTGGTTCAAGAGAAACAGAGACCTGCTGGAAAAGGTCCAGCAAAGAGCCACAAGGATGACTGGGAAACTTGAGCATCTGCCCTATGGAGACAGACTGAAAAATCTGGAGCTGTTTACTCTGGAGAAGAGAAGACTGAGAGGAGATCTGATCAATGTCTATAAGTATCTGAGGGGTGGGTGTCAAGCGGAGGGGGGGCAATCTCTTTTCAGTGGTCTGCAGCAATAAGATAAGGAGCAATGGATACAAACTGGCACATACAAAGTTTCACCTCAACATGAGGAGAAACTTTACAGTGATAGTGACAGAGCCCTGGAACAGGCTGCCCAGAGAGGTTGTGGAGTTTCTTCCTGTGGATTCTTTCAAAACCTGCCTGGATGTGTTCCTGTGTGAACTGCCCTGGGTGATCCTGCTTGGCAGGGGGGTTGGACTTGATGATCTCTGGAGGTGCCTCCCAACCTTTAAAGTTCTGTGATTCTCCAGGTTTGTTGATGAAATACCATAATATTTTGCTAATCAGCATTATGATAAAACAGAGAAAAGGACATGGATTCTCTTTTTCACTCTCCAAAGAAATGCAGGAGTCATTTGCTCCTGGGAAATAACAAAAAAAGCAGCTGGCAAACACAAATCACAGGAAAATTCCTTTTGCTCACTCTACTCCAGGAGCAGCTGAAGGTGTACAAATAGAGGAGTGGCAAATTCCAGAGGAACTTCAAATAGATGAATCTATTTAATCATATTTATTATAAGATGGTACTAATCCTTCCTTGAGGCTACATATTTTACAGCTGTATTTGGATACGGAGAAGCGGAGGCAGCTTACAGGGAACACAAACTATCATTGCCTGATTTTTAATTCAATGTGATTTTGGAGCTTGCCCACTTCCATGCCCACTCAGATGGATTCTGACATAAGCCTGAAATGACTTCTTATGTCCCAACAGAAAAGACAAAAATGGCTGAGGCTTTCAAGCATCTCTGGAGTGGTAACCCTCAGCATAATCCAAGGGCCAATTCCTACCACTGTGAAAGTTACAAGTTCTCCTTACACCTGAGATGCCCAGATTTAAAACCAATCTGCATTGCCCTAACAGCAGGTAAGAGTTTATGATTATTGCATTCTGCACTATCACAGAAACACAGAAAATATCTGGTTGGAAGAGACCTCCAAGATCACCCAGTCCAACACTTTACCTAGCACTGAAGGGTCAACACTAAATCATATGCCCAAATGCCAGCTCCACAGGCTGCTTGAACACCTCCAGGGATGGTGACTCCACCACTGCCCTGAGCAGACCATTCCATTGTCTGAAAACCCTTTTTATGAAGAAGTATTTCCAAACATCCAGCCCCAACCCTTGCCACCCAGAAGAGGCTGCTCCTCTCCTTGCTCCAACCTCATTTCAGGTAGGTGTAGAGAACAATGAGGTCTCCCCTCAGTCTCATCTTCTCCAGACTGAACAGCCCCAGCTCCCTCAGCCCCTCCCTGTAGGCCCTCTGCCAGCCTCATTGCCCTTGTCTGGACATGCTCCTGCACCTCAATGTACCTCTTATAGTGAGGGGCCCAGAACTGAACACAACAGTCAAGGTGTGGCCTCATCAGTGCTCAGCATAGGGGGATGATCTGTGCCCTCATCAGTGCTCAGCACAGGGGGATGATCGCCCCCCAGTGCCTGTTGGTCACAGTGTTTGTCATACAAGCCAGGATGCTTTCTTGGCCACCTGGCACACTGCCAACTCACATTTAATCAACTGTCACCTAATACAGAATGACAGAATTAGCCAGGTTGGAAAAGACTTTTGAGATCATCAAGTCCAACTTATAACTTAACACCATTTAATCAACTAAACCTTGGCACTAAATGCCTCATCCAGTCTCCTTTTTAAACACCTCCAGGGATGGGGACTCCACCACCTCCCCAGGCAGCCCATTCCAATGCCAATTACTCTTTCTGTGAAGAACTTCTTCCTAACATCCAGCCTAAACCTGCCCTGGTGCAGCTTGAGGCTGTGTCCTCTTGTTCTGTTGCTGGGTGCCTGGGAGAAGAGACCAACCTCCACCTGGCCACATCATCCCTTCAGGTAGCTGTAGAGAGCAATAAGCTCTCCCTCAGGTCCCTTTCCAAGTTGCAGCTTTCTAACCACACATCCCCAAGTCTTTATCTCACCATGAGGTTGGTGACTCAGGTGGTGAAATAGCACCAATATCAAATAGGAAAGATCCATATCAATGTACATCTGGAGTTAGGGTCCAAAAATTCAAATAACTATTTCACTTGATCTAGCTGGGGATGTTTACTGCAGAGGGGTTGGACTAGATGACCTGGAGAAGTCCCTTCCTACCAGTGCATTCTAGGATTCTAAGATTTTATCAGTAAAAATGTTCATTCAGCACCAGCTATTTCTTAATGAAATGAGAATAGCAACACAGGCCTGCACCAGAAGTATATTCACCAAATAAATCCACTTGCAAGGTGACTTCTAAAGTGCAACTGCTCTCTTAAACCTCAAAAATGGAGATATGTCATCTATGAGAAACTGGAGATGAAGGCCTTTATTGTCTCTCACTTCTATTCAAGCTGAACAAAGACTGCAGAAGGAGTAGGGTGGTGGTGGTTCTGTAATTCTTAGATTCCTGCTGCAATAGAAGCAGACATTTAAACAGTTAGCTTAAATATACCTTCAGCATCAAACCAAAACAAAGATGGTAGGTAGGTATTGATCTGATCCACACTAACTTCATATGGCCAGCAGGACTAGAGGTGATTGTTCCCCTGTGCTTGGCACTGGTGAGACTGTACCTTCAGTACTGGGTTCAGTTTTGGGCATTTCACTACCAGAAAGGCACTGAGGTGCTGGAGCTGCTCCAGAGAAGGGCCAAAAAGCTGGTTGAGTCTTGTGGTGGTTTGGGTGGCCCCTGCCCCCCACACACGTTAGAAATCACCCAGGCTAGACTCAGCCAGCTCTGGAAATTTGAATGAAGCTTATATTTACAGCTGGCACAATTTACAAGCAGATATTTACAGTATATACAGTTATAGACAGAAATATACAAGGTAAAAGTAATACAGAAACACAACTCCCCTCCCAGAAACCTGAGTCCCCAGGAGGGGCTCTCAACCACCCCTCACCTTCCCCCTACCCCTCTCAACCTTACCCCAGTCCCAAGGAAGAATGGAGGTTCAGCCAAGGGGATTAAGAAGCAAAGGTGGATCAGCCAAAGAAAAAAAAATGGAGGGTGAGGTTAGAGAGTAAGATGGAGCTCAGCCAGCAGCCCCAGCTCCCCAGCAGGCAAAGAACCGAGAGCAAAGCCCAGAGCGAAGTGACTTCATCTATGTTTTGCTTTTTATTCTAATACATCTCAGCAAGGCTGTGAGAGAAGTAGACACCACCATTGTTTTCATTTCACAGCCTATGATTTAGTCCTTCTCACCCAAACATTCTAGTTAGCTTCAAACTAGCACAAGTCTAAAGCACAAGTCTTGCAGGGAGCAACTGAGGGAACTGGGCTTATATATTCAGGAGAAAAGGAGGCTGAGGGAAGACCTCTTGGCTCCCTACAACTCACTGAGAGGTGGTTGGAGCAAGGTGGGGTTGATCTCTTCTCCCCACTGGTAAGTGACAGGATGAGAGGAAACAGCCCCAAGTTGCACCAGGGGAGGTTTAGGTTGGACATTAGGAAAAATTTCTTCCTCAAAAGAGTTGTCAAGATCTGAACCAGATTGCCCAGAGAAGTGGTTAAATTATCATCCGTAGAGGGAGTTAAAAGATGTGTAGATGTGGTGCTGAGGGACATGGGTTAGCAGTGGACTTGGTACGGTTAGTGGTTGGATTTGATGACCTTAAATGTCTTTTCCAGCCTAAACAATTCACAGAATCACAGAATTTTAGGGGTTGGAAGTGACACAGTGAAGAAGTGGGTCCTTGTGTTGAGACAGAACCACCTGTGCTCTAGCTTGTTTCTTGTCCTTTCACTGGGCACTGCTGAATAGAGACCACCAGCACCTTCACCCTGACACCCACAACTCCACGATTCTATTTGGGCACCAGAAAGCTTGTATCTCCCATATACAGAACACTAATGGCCAGGATAAACTAGGGTCAGTTCTATGGTTTGTGTAGCAGGTAGAAAAAAAGAAAAGCTAACACAGCTGTTGCTCCAGGTTACTCATTACATCAGACTAACATCACCCCACACAACCCTCTGGAAAAGTCTATCCAGTCAGATGCCTGTGTTGAAGTCTACTCCTTCTTCTCTGTTCACTTGAGAAAAACTTTCCTAGAAAGCTGTTTTATAGCTTCTTCCTTATTTTCTCTTGCTCAAAGAAGGCAGTTTAGAAGCAGCAAAGCAAAGACAAGATCCAGGGCTGGAAAAGCCTCTCAGGCACCTCTTGCTAAAGACAGATGTCATACTTCTTGCACAAGAAGCAACATAGAGATACAATTACAGAGACTCCTTCTTTAAAGCATGTCATCAAAAGTCAAATTATGCTACAAAACCTAGAACCTAATCTTGGATGAAGAGACAAGTTTCCCTCCTCCCAGTACCCTCAGGCTTAGAGAAGCCAGGCCTGCTCTTCTCCACTTTTCTCTAAAATTCTCAAGAACTTCTAAACTTAGAAGCTAATTTAAAACAAACCAGCATCAAAAAGATTGTAAAAAATCTATGGTTCAATGCTGTAGACAAAAGGATTTCTAATTACATATTTTCACCACGGTTTTCTTTAGTGGTATGAAAGTAGAGAAGGAGAATGGTTAGCACAACCAACAGGAAACATTTCTTGAAAGGAAAGCACTTTGAAGTTCACAGATTCACAGGTTGCATTGGCTGGGAAGGGACTCTCAAAGGTCATCTTCTGCAACCCCCTTGCAGTCAGCTGGGACACCTTCAGGCTGTCCAGGGCCACACTGAGTCTGATGTTGAATGTCTCCAGGGATGGGGCTTCAACCACATCCCTGGGCAGCCTGTTCCAGTATTTCACCACTCTCACTGTAAAGAGCTTCCTCCTGATGTCCCACCTAAATCTGCCCTGCTCCAGTTTCAAACCATTTCCCCTTGCTCTATCACTACAAGCCTTTCTAAATAGTCTCTCCCCAGCCTTCCTGTAGGTCCCTTTCAGATATTGAAATGCAGTTCTAAGGTCTCCCTGGAACTCTCTCTTATCCAGGCTGAATAGCTTCAGTTCTTTCAGCCTGTCTTCATAGCAGAGGTGCTCCAGCCCTCTGATCATCCAAGGGCTTTTTCCCTTGTATGATTACAGTGGAGTGTATCTCTAAGCAGACACAAGCTTCCCTTCTATTCTCTGCTTTTTCATGGACATGTTGCTCATCTGAAGTTCAGCCTGATTTCTGTGCAAGGAGTACTCCTCTGCAAAGTCCAGGCACAGACAGAGCATAGCATCTCCATTGCTGCCATCTCCACTGCTCAGACACAGCTTTTGCTACACACAGACACTTGGAAAAGGCGAAAGCGAGCACTGAAATTATTTTCCCATCACTGGAGACTAAAGACAGGCCTTTTTGGAACTCAGCTTTTAAACTGGATGAAACTAACAGTTGTAATAGTAAAGCTGAGCTCTTCTTTCAGTTCACACGGAAAATGTCTACAGAGTGAAAGGTTATTTGGTGAGATCTTCAAATGGCCACAAAAGGCATGGCAGGAGGGGGTGTTAGCTTGGAGTAAGCACCCACTGTCTCCCTTAACTGCTAAACACAGACAATGACACAAATGGGACATTATGGTGCTGGAGTGTGTCAAAAGAACAGCAATGAAGCTGGTGAGTGGCCTAGAGCACAAGTATTGTGAGGAGTGGCTCAGGGAATTGGGGTTGTTTAGCTTGGAGGAGGCTTGGGAGGAGACTTTCTTGCTCTCTACAGTTCTCTGAAAGGAGGATGGAGTTAGGTAGGGGTTGATATTTTTTCCTAAGGATCAATCAGTAGGATACGACAAAATGGCCTCAAGTTGCACCAAAGGAGGTTTAGGTTGGATATTAGAAACAATTTCTTCTCAGAAGGGGTTGTCAAGCTCTGAAACAGACTGTCCAGGGAAGCAGTGGAGTCACCATCCCTGGTACTGAGTCAATGATTGGATACGGCGATCTTTAAAGGCTTCTTCCAACCAAAACAATTCTATGATTTCATGGTTCTAAAATATGTTCCTCATAACCTAAAACCCTCTGACTTGTTCTGCTATAACACAGCCTTCTGCTTTTCAGTAAGAAAAGACAACCTACCAATCACATAGAAATCAACATCTCCATGGGGAATGACTTCCTCCTCAAAGCAGATCACTCAGAAGTGGAAAATCCTTCTCTGTAGGCATCCCTGCACTGGCAATGCCTGCAGCTCCTCTTCCCCACACCAGCCCTGCAGGAACGCCCTACCTGCCTCAGCCACCTTCAGTTTGTGGTGATGCCTGTAATTCTTTTTCTGGGTGAAGTGGCAATGCAAATCATTGTTTGAATACAGGGATAAGGAAAAAGGGCTTGGCAGAAATCATACATTAAAATCTTGAGTGGAGAAATGGGCTGTAGCTTACTGACTGCAAGGACAAATTACTTGGTCTGGGATAACTGCTGAGGCAATCAGTGGTCCCAGCTGCTAGGCTGTCACCACTGCAGGGGCACCTGAAACCTTCAGCAATCATCTCAGCTGTCACACTTCGCAGAGCAGCACATTGAGGCAATGCATACCAACAGCCTGTTTTTCTTTACAAGCAAGAAGGGAAATCCCAGTGGATGTAAATCCAATTCTGAGACAGGTCAGACAATACTTGCTAAGAACCTATCAGCTACTCCAAGCAAGACACATCTTTTGCTTACACTAAACATGCAATTTAGAAGCCCAAGCTTTGAAGAAAGCATCTTGTCCCTTCTGTTGTGTTACAAGAGGTGATGCCTGTAGGCACAGACACAATTTTGCAGCTAGATCTGGCCACGTTCTGCTTGCAAATGCTGTTTTTACAGATCTCTGTTCTGTGGCTTTTCCTACACTCTGCACAACTCTGTAAAATCCCCTGAGCTGATGAAATACATCACTATGATCATATTGGAAGGGGGGAAGCAATAAAGCCAAATATTTTACACCTACAAAAAAGGAAATGGCTTTTTCACAAACAGTGGCAATCTTTTCCAGGTCATGTTTCATTGTCCAGCACAATTGCTCTGTAATGTTGCTTCTGTGTGTGCCTGGTTCTGTAGAACCAGCAAGGCATTTTCAGCTTATGCAAAAGATTACTATTAAAGAAAGCTTTCACTTGGAACAGTCTTTAGTTAACAGTTGACTACAAATACCTTCTACACTGCAAACCTAATTAATAGTTATGAAGCACACAAAGTATATCTTGTATATATATATATATATATGTATATATGTATGTATATTTCATATCACAGAAACATTCAGGCTGGAAAAGACCCTCAGGATCACCAAGTCCATCCCAGAACCCTACTTTACAAAGATCACCCTAAACCATATCCTCAAGCATTACATCTAAACAACCTCTAAGCACACCCAGGGTTGGTGACTCCACCACCTCCCTGGGCAGCTCATTCCAATGCCTGACCACTCTTGCTGGGAAAAAAAAATGTTTCCTAATGTCCAGTCTAAACCCACCCAGTCACAGCTTGAGGCTATTCCCTCTTCTTCTGTCACTCTTTACCTGTGAGAAGAGACTAGCAGCAGCCTCACCACATCATCCTTTCAGGTAGCTGTAGAGAGCAATAAGATCTCCCCTCAGCTTCCTCTTTTTCACACTAACCAGCCCCAGATCCCTCTTCAGCCTGGAGAAGACTCTGGAGCGACCTTAGAGTAGCCTTCCAGTACCTGAAGGGAGCTATCAAGAAGGCTGGGAAGGGACTAAAATTTTACCAGGGCTTGTAGTGATAGGATGAGATTGAATGGATTGAAGCTTGAGGAGGGCAGATCCAGAGTGGAGTTAAGGAAGAAATTCTTTGCAGTGAGGGTGGTGAGACCCTGGAACAGGTTGCCCAGAGATATTGTGGATATTTCCTTCCTGGAGGTGTTCAAGGCCAGGTTGGATGAGGCTTTGAGCAACCCGGGCTGGTGGGAGGTGTCCCTGGCCATTGCAGGGGGATTGGAACTAGATGATCTTTAAGGTCACTTCCAACCTAAACCATTCTATGAAACCCACATATATATATTAAAAAAATAAACAAACAAACAAAAACCCTCAAAAAAAAAAAAAACCAAAATGAAAAAGAAGAAACAAAAGTATCTCAAAACACTTAGGATTTTTAATCTGCAGTATGTGCCTAGATGTATAATTTATCCTCACATGCTTGGAGCATTCTGACTTTATCCCTGCTTAACCTTATGCCCCACATGGCCATACACTGTTAGATCACATCCCTCTATATAAGACGCCAACTGCTACATGTCTACAGTAGCCAACAGGGTTAAGCCTGATGGAGCAGAAAATCCTTCCCAAATCAGAAAGCCTTTCTAGTGCCCAGGAGATGTTGCAGGGGCTCTTCAAATTGCTTCCAGACAGTGTTATTTATTTCATTCCATCACAGAAGCACATTTTGCCCTGTGTGTTCACTACTCCAGCATAGCTTTGGATGAGAAGATCACGTCTCATAAACCAACCACTGCCCAAACTGCTGGGGGAAAATTCAGATACAGCACTTCAGATGAAGCTTTAACAAGGTCAGGATGTGAATTCTGAAAGTCACAGAATCACAGAATTTCTTAGACTGGAAAAGACCTTCAAGATTGAGTCCAATCATTAGTTTCACACTGACAAGTCATTGGTGAAACCAAATCCCCAGCACAACATCTAATCACTATGAATTGCTGTGGTTGGAAAGGACCACCAAGATCATCCAGTCCAACCTTCATTCCAGCATCCTCAAGTGCCACATCCACTCTTTTTTTTTAAACACCTCCAGGTGTCCTCTCCAGTCTTCACTTTTACTCCCCACTCTCACTGTCTGTGGGAACTGTGGGTCTTAATTTCTGGTGGTTGCTCTTTTATTCCCTCAGTGAGCTAATCAGAATGTAAGCAGCAGCTGCATTAACTGAACAAAACTCAAACAGCACTGACTGCTACCAGGTGCTCAGAAAAGCAGATGAAGATCAGCAAGAGAGGACTAGGCAGGCAGACACTGCAAATATATTTGTTGTTCTTGTCATGGGTCCTCCATTACTGTTTGTCTTGGTCTTAAATGACTGAATTTTCCTACCTTTTTTTTTTAAAGCAATATTCCAGATCTGCATGGGAGCCTTGAGGTTTCCCCTGCACCGCCCCCTAAGAACCTCAGCTGGTGCTTGTTACGGAGGCAGGAATTAATTCGGCTGAGTGAGGAACTTACAAAAATAGTTATTTTATTTTCCCCAAAACCCACCCCCAAAACTATATACAGAAGGTAATTTAGATTTAATTAGCAGGTTCGTTCTTAGTTGGTTGAGAATATCTACACAATAGGATGCCACAGGTAAACTTGACTAATTTGAAGTCAGAAGTTGGAAAAGGCTTAGCTATTAAATATAGCGTTCCCCACTATCAAAATAAGGCTGAGCCGTAAGCTACTCACAACAGGGCACCGCTGGCTTGAAAGAAGGACGATTCAAAGGGCTGTCCCGCGGTCTTCTCAGAAACCTCCAGGGTCATTAAAGAGCGATAAGCAGCACAATAAGGTGCCTAAGGTGAAGTCCTTCAGAGCTTGTCTTCAGAGCCTCAAAGGCTCACTGCATAGAAGCCATCCAGGTGGAGTGGGGAGAAGAACTCCAAGCAGGCACACCAAGGTGGGAACACGATCCAAAGCGGGGATGAACTCCACGGCAGGAGCACCCCAAGGCGGGAACACCCCAAGGTGGGAACCCCTCGATATTTATACCCTTTCCTAGACAAAGAGCAGAGTTACCACTGCCTAGGCGCGAAAAGCTCACAGCCAATCCTCAGCCACTGCCTAGGCGCGAAAAGCACACAGCCAATCCTCCAGCACGGGCCAGCACGGGGCACAACTTGTGCCGGAAGGGTCCCCCCTGCTCCCCCCCTTCACGCTTGCAGGGCGGGGGGGGTGGGGAGGAACAGCTCTGTTGGCGCCTTTTTCCTCTCCCATTCAAACCAGAGAGGGAGAGGGAATTTCTGGGGTACACGGGACTTGCAGGACAGTGCTATCACAAAGCAGTAAAATACAGCATGGAGCATTGGACTAGATGATCTCCAGAGGCCCCTTCCAACCCCTACCTACAGCAATAACCTGAACTCCTGCTGAGACACAGCAGAAGAAGAACCACACCCACAGTATTAATGCCCTTTACACTACATAATAGATAGATAGGTCTTTCTCCAGCCAAGATGCTCCAACAAGTTTTTAGCAGACTGAGAGAAAGGTGACCTTTTGCTCATCTCCAGAGTATTTAGATAGAAACATGAGCTAGGGCAAAGTGCCAGGCACCAGGTAAAGCTGAGGCTGCTCCCCATATGGGTTTTCAATGTGTTACAGCTAAGGCACATAACTCACACTTTAACCCAGTAGATAAGCAGGGAGCTAAAGTAATTTGCAAGTGCCCTTTAAAAACTCTTGTTCTGAAGGATATAAAGTTAGTTGTCAGCAAATTGCACACAGCAAGCAAAGTATTACAAGGCTACTGCAGCTCCCATATCCCTGACAGGAAGAGCAATAGGGGAAGCACTGCTTCTGTGGCAGTGTTTGCCTCTGCATTCCCCTCTGTGGTCTCCCCAGTTCTGATTTTGCAGTATGCAAGCTTCTCGTCCTCCAAAGGTGAAGTATTTATTAAACTTTTCCACCACCACCCCCAAAAAATAGCTATTTTAAATTATCTATTAAATTTCACTTTCAGAGAGCTGTCCAGAGAACTATGTTGTCTATGGTTGAAACCCCTGGGAAACTGGAACCCGAAATACAGGCAACATTCTTGGTTTGTGAACTTCATCTAAAGAGAGCAGTTATACCTCAGACTCTTAGGGAGTGTATTTCATTTGCTTGTTGGTTTATTAAGGGTCTGGCGTGGGGCAGGGGCACACAAGATTTGGCTACTCAGATTCATGTTCCAAGCTCTCAGATTCATGTTCCAAACAGCAGAGCATGGATGTAGGGCACTATAGAACCTCAGTTTGGGTTTGGTTGTTTGGGGCCTTTGTTGAGAGCCTGTATGCATCCATTTCTCTCTCTCTCTCTTTCTTTCTTTCTCTCTTTGTTCCTCTCTTTCTCTCTCCCTTCATTTCTCTCTCCCTTCCTTTCTCTCTCCCTTTCTTTCTCTCTTTCTACTATAGAACAATAATTTAAATTAAATTAAATATTTTAAAATTATCTAAATTAAATTAAATAATTTAAATTAAATTTAAAATGGTTTGGAGTAATTTTGGGCTTTGTTTTGGAAAGATTTTTTGGCCTAGACCTCTTCCTCACAAGTTTTTTCATGCTCTTTCACAGAATCATTGAATCAGTTTAGTCGAACAAGACCTCCAAGACCACTGAGTCCAACCATTCACCTAAGACCACTGTGAGCATTAAACCACATCCTGAAGTGCCATGTCCACACATTTCTTCAACATCTCCAGGGACAGCGACTCCACCACCTCTCTGGACAGTCCAGTGATGGACCAGCAGTGTACTTCTCCAGTTTTAGATCCTTTACATTCATTTTATGACACATTTTCATGTCTAATGTTTTCAAAGAAAGCTGCATTCCTAATGCAACAGTCATTGCACAAGAAAGCAGAGGTCCATGCAGCCGCTTTCCAGCACTCAGAGATACACTGGACCTTAAGACCTTAAAGAATGTGAGTTCAGTGTTCAATTGCAGTTGAATTTGCATGTGAACACATCGCTCAACAGCTCTGAAGGTAAAAAAAGGTAATACAAACACAATTCCCCTCCCAGAAACCTGAGTCCCCAGGAGGGGCTCTCAACCACCCCTCACCTTCCCCTACCCCTCTCAACCTTACCCCAGTCCCAAGGAAGAATGGAGGTTCGGCCAAGAGGGTTAAAAAGCAAGGTGAAGCAGCCAAGCAAAGGAGGGTGAGGTTAGAAAGCAAGATGGAGNTAGGCTCAAACTAGCACAATAACCCAGTGGAATTCAGAGGAGCTTGAGAAATAAGTCATCTATTTACAAAGGAAAAAAAAAAACTTAATGTTTTAGGGGTTCAATCAAAACAACCAAACTTGATTCCTACTATATTTTATAGGATTGTTCCCTAAAATCTTATGTTGTAGGAATGTAAAAACCATGCTTAGAGCCTAACAAGGAGAAAGGAAATGATTAAGTGAAAAAAAATAACTTTTTTTTTTCTATGACAACAAAGTTGCTCTTCTCCTTTCTTACTTTTTACTTGGTCTTAAACTCAAATGTCTTCCTTTTCACAAGCCTCTTCCTTTTTGCTTTCTGCTACATAACTTAGTAAAGAGACCAGACTACCTGATGAGAATTGCAGCAATGAAAAACCCCACACATCTGTGCAGCATGGAAAACCCTCCATCCCACAGTGACTTCCTGCCATGCTTTAAGTGCCTATTAGAATTCCGATGGGGGGTGATGAGGAGAGGGAACAATTTCAAACTGGATGAGCGTGAGGGTTGGAGTTCTCTATTCTGTGCAGAAGAAATATAAAACTAATTCTTAAGAATGCAAAGCTACACATTTTCTATGGGCTGCAAGCACTATCTTACTGTCAAGTTTTCAAACTTATCAATTTGCAATCAAGGCATAGAATCATAGAATGGGTTGAGTTGGAAGGGACCTTAAAGATCATCTGGTTCAAACTCCCCTGCAATGGTCAGGGACACTTCCACCCAACCAGGTTGCTCAAGGGCCTCATCCAGCCTGCCCTTGAACACATCCAGGGAGGGGGCATCCATGATATCCCTGGGTAACCTCTTCCAGTGTCTCACCTCACTGGTGATAATTTCTTCCTAATATCTCTCCTTCCTAATATCTGCCTTCCTCAACCTTCAATCCATTCCCCCTCATCCTATCACTACAAGCCCTTGTAAAAAGTCCCTTATTGGCTTTCTTGTAGGCCCCCTTCAGGTACTAGAAGGCCATGGGCAGGGACACCTTCCACTAGATCAAGTTGCTCAAGGCCCCATTCGACCTGGCCCTGAACCATGTATTACAGTTTGTGTGGAAGCCATAAGGACCATACAGCCAAGTCTAGAGTCTCTAGAGCAGCTGTGCTCAAGTGTAGTTGCTACCACTCTTTTATCATTCCAGAGAGCATCTTTGTCACAATGCCAGGAAGCTACAGCAAACTTCAAGATACTACAAAAACAGACATCAAAGGCTAATGAGAACAATTTGTGCAAGCTTTGCTGCTTTCAGAATTAATAAAACCCAACCATTCTTAGCTACCAATCACATAAAACATCCAATTATGGCTTAAGGACTTAAAGGCTTGTATAGAAGCATGTTGTCCTGGTTTGAGCTAGAACAGAACCAATTCTCACTTCAGTGCTGTGACTTCTCAGCTCAGTCTCTGCTCAACCCTTCAGTCTCTCCCTTTGGGAAGAGAAAGGGGTTCACAGAGAGCATCTGTAGCTCATCTGTCACTCATCTAGTGGCCAGCCCAGTCCTAGCCTTTGACACAAGTATGCCAATTCGATCCACTTGTAAAATTATTTCTGATAAGGAAATGCAGTTTAGCAACCCAGACAGACTTGCCTGCGGAAGCTCAAACAAAAGAAGCCTTTTAAAATCACCATTTCAAAAATGGGCCAGTGGTGGCACATCCAAAGAAATCACTGCTACTGACTAGCTGATAGTTTTCTGTACCTTTAAAGAGCTCATGTCCTGGCAGCTTTACTCACACTGCTCTTTTTTTGCAAACACATCACTAGCTTCCCACTGTGTAGCACAGACATTCTGGGATCAAATAATTCCACGTAGCAGCATGGCCAAATTTCTTTTCCAAAGTCAGACCATTGCAAACTGATAGCTCAAATCAGGTTGAACATGAAGCAGTCTATGAAGTGCCAGACAAAGATCACACTGAGTGGCCAGGCATTGCCAGCTCTGTTTGGTAGCAGCTCAGAGCATTAAACTGTCCAACAGAAATTCAGGAGATGCCAGCTCTGTTTGGTAGCTGCTCAGAGCATTAATGTGTCCAACAGAAATTCATAAGAGGGAAAATGAAATTAACTGCCACACAAAGAGCCAGTAAGGGGCACAGATTGAGTCTCAACTACCCTAATTTATGCTAAACAGAACTCTCCTCCTGCTCTTACAGCTCAACTGCAGAAAAATCACAGTTCTGCAACTACAGGGAATGGGAAAATGTTACGGAAGCTAGGATTGGATAAAGCTTGTGAGTCACTACAGAGCTATCCAAAGGGACAGAGAGGTCATCCACTCACTGGAACGTGGGCTGAAAGAGTCACTGATTTGTTTTTCAAGAATCCCAGTAGAGGCTGTCTCAAGGGAGCACCAGGCAAGATGCTTTGCCACGATTGCAGCTGCAAAGATGACTACAGTTAAGAAAGTCTGGCAAATGTTAGCAGCTACAGTAGAAAGTCCTTGCTGTACTCGGAGGCCTTTGGGAATGCGAGCACTGGCTGGGAAGGAAGCCTCTGCAATAGCGCAACTGGTACGAGCGTTTGGGAGCGCTAATTGTGTTTATAAATTGATTCATTCATACACATTCATCTCAAAGAAAAGACTCATGGTTTATGACTGGGTGTTTGAAGGTAGCTTTGGACATCCCTCTCTGAATGACAGGATCACTGAAGGACAATAAGTTATCCATGAGACAGCAATGTGCCCTGGTGGCCAAGAAGGCAAATACTACACTCGAGTGCATTAAGCAGAGTGCATCCAGCAGATTGAGGGAAGTTCTTCTCCCCCTCTACTCAGCTCTAGTTAGACCACATCTGGAATACTGTGTCTAGTTCTGGGCTCCCTAGTTCAAGAGGGATGGGCAACTACAGGATAGAGTTCAACAGAGAGATTCAGTCAAGGGACCGAAGCATTTCTCTTATGATGAAAGACTGAGAGACCTGAGGCTGTTTAGTCTGGAGAAGAGAAGGCTGAGAGGGGACCTTATCAATGTCTACAAATATCTGAAGGGTGACTGTCAGGAGGAGGGAGCCAGTCTCTTTTCAGTGATGCCCAGTGACATCACTGAACTGACATCCAGAGGGGCAATGGACATAAACTCAATCACAGCAAATTCCATTCGACATGAGGAGAAAACTTCTTACTGTGAGAGTGATGGAGCCCTGGAGCAGGCTGCCCAGAGGGGCTGTGGAGTCTCCTTCTCTGGAGATCTTTAAAACTCACCTGGACACATTCCTGTGTGACCTGTTTTGCAGGAGGCTTGAAATCAATGATCTCTGGAGGTGCCCTCCAACCCCTAGCATTCTGTGATTCCATGATTAGTAGGTGCCCTTGCTAGGAAGGGATATAAGGAGTGTTGCTACTGTACTCAGGAACAACCTCTTCACTATGAAGGTAGTGGAACAACAAAACCAGGAAGGAACTTTTTACAAGGGCTTGCAGTGATAGGATGAGAGGGAATTGAGCAAAGCTTGAGGAAGATAAATGTTAGATAAATTCTTTCCAGTGAGGGTGGTGAGACACTGGAAGAGGTTGCCCAGGAAGGTGGTTAAGGCCCCTTCCCTAGCCAAATTCAAGGTGTGGCTCAACAGGACTCTGGGCAGCCTGATCTAGTTAAGGATGTCCCTGCTGACTGCAGGAGGATGCTCGGGGCAGATGACCTCTGAGGGTCCCTTCCAGCCTGGACCATTCTATGATTCTGTGATTCTGTGACCACTAAACCAGGTACCCAAGTGCCATGTCCACACATTTCCTAAGCACCATCAGGGACGGTGACTCCACCTTTTAACATTTTTCATGTAGTCTGTATTTTAAGTGGGGAAAGTAATCACAAAACTGAATAAAATCCCTGTGCCAGATGTTGATGTAGAAGGAGAGGAATCCCAAAGACATAACAGACTGGAAGCCACAGTTCATCTAGGAAGCCAACCTGGAAAACATGACTAGTGGTGTGGGTAATGCTGGAATCCAAACATCTGCCTTTTCTTCCAGAAAACTAAAAAAAAACCCCATGGCCTGGAGTTTTTTTGGAGCTGCATAGATCATCAATGCACGCTCTGAAAGTGCTGTCCACTTTTACCTGGTATTTTCTGTCTGCTTTTTCAGTAAACTCACTTGGAGTGCAGACACAGCCCTTCATTTTTGTCTAGAAAAGATGACTAATAGGATTTGAGTTAGGAATGGGCAGCTTTCAAAAAAATATTCTCCTGTGTTTTGCATCAACTGTCCACAGCAAGATGGGAAATATTAGTCACTGCAGCAGTCTGCTGCACACAAACCAATTCATTTAGCAGATGTAAGTAAAACTCTGTGCTCCTTTTGGAGTAAATCCAGTACAAGACAAAAAAAGCACAAAGCTTATTAAAGGAGGAAATGTGAGAAAGAAGAATCCTAAAGGAGGAAATGTGAGAAAGAAGAATCCTAAGCTCCTCCTCATTCTTGCCTTCTTAGGAGGACACCATGCTGGGTAACCTTCGGGAAGGAGGAATCATTGGACTGTAGAATGGCTCATGTTGGAAAGGACCTCAGAGATCATCCTCTCCAACCTCCCTGCCATACACAAGGATGCATCTCAATTAGACTTGGTTGCCCAAGGGCTTGTCTGATCCCTGAGGGAAAAGTAGGGAAGAAGAGAGCTATAAGCCCTCAGCTTTGGAAAGGTGAGTCCTGCTCAGTCACTACTTGCACACAAGAAGAAAGAGCATGTGTGACAATCCCAGACAACAGCACAATGCCTATAGAGGGGCATTCTTCTGCCTGACTCTGCCT
Organism: Tricholaema leucomelas; assembly: GCA_013400475.1. Lineage (NCBI taxonomy): Eukaryota > Metazoa > Chordata > Aves > Piciformes > Lybiidae > Tricholaema lacrymosa > Tricholaema leucomelas. Next base: position 16,548 of record WAAF01003973.1, on the reverse strand, counting down.
GGTGATTTCTGAGCTGAGAGACAGGTTGTGCACTTGCATCAAAGCCAGAAGGATTTATTTTTTTTTAACCTGATCATAGAAACACAGAATCATAGAATGGTTTGGGTTGGAAGGAACCACCAAAGGTTATCTAGTCCAACCCCCCTGCAGTCAGCAGGGACATCTTCAACTTCTGGTTGCTTAAAGCCTTGTTGAGTTGTTATGGAGGCAGGGAATTAACGTAGCCGAGTCGGGAATTATATAAAAAATAGAGTTACTTTATTTACCCAAAAACCTGCCCCCAAAACTAGATACAGAAGCTAATATAATTTTTAATTAGCAGGTTCTTAGTTGGTTGAGAAGATCTACATGGATGCCACAGGTAGACTTGACTATTTTAGAAGTCAGAAGTTGGAAAAGGCTTGAGCTATTAAATATAGCATTCTCCCACTATCAAGATAAGGCTGAGCCAAAGTTACTCACAGAAGAATCAGGCTGGCTTGAATGGAAGGGCAGTCCAGATGCTTATCCCTTCGGGTCTCTCAGAAGCCTCCGAGGGTCGTTAAGAGCTACAAAGCTGCATAAAGGAGGTGCTTAAGGTGAAGCAGTCCTTTGGAGCTTGTCTTTTGGAGCACCAGGGGCTCCTTCTGCAGAAGCTATCCAGGCGGGGGGAGAACTCCAAGGCAGGAACGAACTCCAAGGCAGGAACACCCCAAGGTGGGAAGTCCCCCCAATATTTATCCCCTTCCTAGACAAAGAGCAGAGTTACCACTTCCTAGGCACGAAGAACACAGCCAATCCCCAGCCAAGTCCAGTGTGAGCCCTGCACGGGGCACTCCTCGTGCCGGAAGGGTCCCTTGCTGCCCTCCCTTCACGCCTGCAGGGCAGGGGGGGGAACAGGTCTTTTTGTGCCTTTTCCTCTCCCTTTCAAACCACAGAGGGAGAGGAATTTTGGGGTATACAGGACATGAGTCTAACTTTGAACATCTCCAGGGATGGGGCCTCAACTACCATCATGTTCCTAACATCCAATCTAAATCTGCTCTTCTCTAATTTCAAACCATTGTCTCTCATCCTATCCCTGCAGGCCTTTGTAAACAGTGCCTCTGCACTGTTCTTGTAGGCCCCCCTCAGGTGCTGGAAGGCTGCTATTAAGTCTCCCCAGAGCCTTCTCTTCTCCTGGCTGAACAGCCCCAGCTCCCTCAGCCCATCCTTGCAGATGAGGTGCTCCAGCCCCTGATCATTTTTGTGGCCCTTCTCTGGACCTGCTCCATCAGACCTCTAGAAATAGATAGGAAGTACTTAACATTGGATCAGCTAACCAAATAAATTGTGCACTGCACTTCTTTCCCTGGACCAAAGCACACAGAAAAAAAAACTCAAAACCACCCAGATTAGAACTGCAGTATTTTTAGTAAATCAAGACAAAAATCCTTACAGAAAGGCAATTCCTCTCAGTGATCAAAGTCATTACCTCATCTCTCAAAGCATTATTAAAATGCCATTCCCCTAACATCAGTTGGTCTTATTCCCACCAAACAGGAGAATTTGAGTACGTGGAGCATTTAATCTGTAGTCTTACTACACAGCTAGAAATACACCATCAGGTTGTAATTCTTCCAGGACAATAAGCTGTAATATGTACTTGTGGCTACTTTTTGGCTTCTAGATATTTCCAAACCAGACCAGCACTTCCATTTTTCAACCAAGTTATTATAGCTTTAACAAAGATCAGGACACATTTAAAGAATTAATGACTTGAGTTTGTGGAAGGGCTTAGAAGGACCAAAGACTGCGTCCCAACAGCATTACGGTGAGGGTGAGAAAAAACAAGAGTGTGTCCAACAGGTGAGGCTGCAAATCACAGACAGAAGTACAGAGTTAATCTCCCAGCTAAATAATATTTCAAAGGTTTGGGGGTTTTGTTTGGCTCTTTCTGGGGGTGCGTGGTGGGTAGGTGAGCCATTACTGTGTATCAAAGCATCCAGGTTATCATGGCTTTGCACACTAAGGTTCCAAGTTTCTAGTCAATCATATTTTTACACCTGTAACAACTCATCAAGGGTTAGGGCTGGGCTGGTCACTAGATGAGTGATGGAAGCTCTCTATGAACCCCTCTGCCTTCCCCAAAGGAAAGAGAAAGGGCATATGGGAGAGAGGGTGATGGGGTGGGAAAGAAACGAAGCCAGCTTTAATGGAAATAATAATAACAATGAAATGATGGAGATACAAAGAGATATGAACCAATACGGAACCCAACCTCAGATGGCAATGACATCACTGTCACCACTCAGACTGAGGCAAGCACTGGGCAAGTTCCAGGCTGAACTCAGTGGTAGATGGAAACCAGATTCAGAAGCTGGATTCTGGAACTGGATTCAGGAACTGGATTCAGGAACTTGTTGATTGAGGAATGAATGCCAAAAGGACAGTCTTCCTAGGATATCATCCATGGAAGAAGAGACTCAACCCTGGTAAACCCTCAGTTCTATCCTCAAGATGTGATCCATGGGAAGGAATCCTTTGCTGGTCAGTTCAAGGTCACCTGCCCATCCCCTCCTCCCTGTAGATGCCACTTCTTACTGAACTCCAATGTGGGGCATAAGATTCAGCCGTACCTTTGGTCTGCAGCCCAGCCCTTGGCAGTAGCTCCATCCATCAGGGTTCTCACTGCCAGCAGCAGCCCCTGGCTCTGCAGACATGCCTTGAACTGCAGAAAGTGCTAGCGCTGAGCAGAGACTGAGCTGAGAAGTCACAACACTTTACAGTTCCTTTCTAGCTCAGACCAAGATCCCACCCTGCCAGAATCGCTTTCAACAAGTCTTTAAAGCTGAAATGCTAATTGCTTAATAGAATTATTCAAGTCATTACTTTCTTGCCACAGGAATAGTTTCTGAAACAGCATTTGAAATACAGGTTTTGACTGGACAATGCAAAGGTCTATCTTCTCTCTTATTCATAGACTATGTCTCCTCCATCACAGTCTAGACCCTTTCTTCCTCATTCCAACACAGCAGCTCATTTTAAAAGAGTGTCAGAGGAAGCATCTTCACTGATTAGAAGTTCATTAAATTGGTTCTGTGAAATGGCCACCCCTTGAACAAGTAGCAGTAATGTGGAGGTGAAGATTCCAGAAGCAATCTCTATAACTCATAACCACACTTTGGATTTTTCTTGCAGAAAAACAAACCAGGCTTTGGGATGCAAGGCAAATTGTGCTGTCATTGATCCAACTTCTATAAAGCAGATTTAGAAGGGTTGGTATAAATTATTATGTAAACTCACAAAATGAATCCAGGTCTCTAGAGAAAAGAGGGCTGAGGGAAGACCTTGTTGGAGATTAGAGCCGGGTGGGTGTTACTTTTCTTTCCCTAGCAGCAAGTAAAAGAATGAGAGGAAATGGCCTCAAGGTGCACCAGGGGAGGTTTAGGTTGGATATGAGAAGAAACAACTACACTGAAAGAGTTCTCAAAAACTGAGACAGGCTTCCAGAGAGGTGGTTGAATCCTCATCCCTGGAGTTGACTCAAAGAAGCAGAGATATGGTGCTGAGGGACACGGTTTAACATTAGCCTAGGTAGAGCTAGAGAATGGTTGGACTGGATGACCTTGAATGTCTTTTCCAATCAAAAGGATGCTATGATTAGCCACAACCTCCTTTAGAGGATGTCATCATCCAAAAGCCCCTGCTCATATTATATCCCACCCACTGTTGCCATCCCTTCATGTTCTTTGGTCAGGAGCTTTTTGCACAGTGCTCAGATCTGTCAGGGCATGTGGAGTTCCCTCCAGTCCATTCTCAACTAAGGGAAAAGCAATTTTTTTTCCCCAGAATTTTACACCATTATTTACATCACAGATATTATGACCTAGAATTTCTTCAACAAGAATTTGAACCATCAAAGCATGTATGGCTGGGGAGGATGAGGAGTGGAGCTCTTAGTTTTACTCAGCATTATCATGGTTTTCCAAGGAAATGATGAGAAGAGAGACAGTGATGACAAAGAAATACAGTTCTTGTTAAGATCACTTTCTTACTTCCATTACAAGCCTAACTTAAGAGAACAACAGAAAATTTCAGGTTCCCTTCCCTGTCCTCTTAAAACAGAATCTATTTTGACTTTGTGGTCTAGATTTGTTTCCATACTTTCATCCTTTCTCTGATCTTTTTTTCCAGCAGTTTATTCTAACACAAACATTAGCTTAGCTTTCTTTTCAATTGCAGCAATGTTCCAATTCTTTCATTATTGCTATTCTCTCTTTCCAAGGAGATATTTTTCTACACTACCCAAGTACTACTAAGCTAAAGTTTTGCTTTTCTTCACCTTTTCCCTTCTCTGAGGAGCAAATCCAACTTTCACACCAGAGGTGAGTTAGTGTCATTTCATTTTAATGGAAGGTAGGTAACTGGGGCCTGGGGGGAGGGTGGGCAGCAAGACAGGAAAAGAAAAATACTGACAGTATTTTAAATACTATTTTACACTGCACACCCTCCTCCAAACTACAGCCACTTCACTTGCTCCATAGCTGCCATCTAGGAAGAATGATGAGTTTAAGGTCTGTGTTGGGATTTTTGCATCTTTTCTGTTTTGAATCAGCAGCACAAGGTCACGTTGGAGGCCTGTGGCTAGTGGTGTTCACCAGGGGTCAGTGCTGGGTCCAAGCTTTGGGGTGTTGATTGATGAGAAGCTCAGCATGAGCTGCCAGTGAGCTCATGTAGCCCAGAAGGCAGCCATGTCCAAGAGGAGTGTGGCCAGCATGGCAAGAGAGGGGATTCTGCCTCTTTATGCTGCTCTCATGAGACCACACCTCGAATACTGCATTGAATACTGGTGTCTATATCATATGAAGATTACAGAGCTGTTGGAGTTGAGCCCAGAGGAAGGCCACAAAGATGATGATCCAAGGGCTGGAGTATCTCTGCTATGAGGATAGGCTGAGGAAGCTGAGGTTGTTCAGCCTGGAGAAGAGAAGACTCTGGGAGGACCTTGGATCTGCCTTTCAGTACCTAAAAGGAACCCATGTGAAAGCTGGAGAGGGATTTCTCATAAGGATGTCTAGAAACAGGACAAGAGAGAATGGTTTGAAGCTGAGAGTAGGCTTAGATTGGATCTTAGGAAGAAGTTATTTGGTACTATGTTGGTAAGACTCTGCAATAGGTTGCCCAGGGAGGCTGTGGAGGCTCCCTCCCTTGAGGTGTTTAAGGTCAGATTGGATGAGGCCTTGGGCAACATGCCCATGGCAGGGAGGTTGGAGCATTCTATGTTTCCATGATTAACAAACATTTCAACTTCCTTGGTGAAATCAAAGCAGTGAATAATTAAGTGGAAGCCTGTAAGAAATTAAGGATAATCGTGTTTAAGAGAGCACAGAAAACATCCCACTTTCTCTTCATGCTCCCAGTATTCTACAGGACCAGACATCACTTTCTAATCTGAGCTTGCTTCACACATTTATTGTATTGATAACATTTTCATAGCACTGCTCATCTGTAGTTCAGTGGCAGGCAACCTCAGCTCACAAGTAGGTTGACACCATTTTGAGCTGCTAAGGCATTTGCTCAGCCTCTGGTGCAGAGGGGGGACACAGGGATGTGCCCTTCCAAGCTTGTTAGCACAGACCAACACTGACATCTGGTGCCAGCAGAGCCATTTTACACTGGGGCAAGTATTCGGCTCCACAGCTCACTGAAGAGTTGCTAGTTCGACATGAAGATAAATCAGCACCAAAACGCATCAGAGTGTGGCATCAGGGAAAAGAAAGGATAGAGAAGACATACCAAGGATGTACTTAAAGCCAGGAGAAGACAGTACACTCCCAGGATTTGTTTCTGCAATGCACTTTGCCCAAGATGGTGATTATGGGCTGTCATAGATCAAAGTCGTTTTAGCTGCTGCTGCTAGAACAGAGAGCTCGCTGAGAGCCTTGAGGCCGTTTAGTTTGGAGAAGAGAAAGAAGAGAAGAGAAGAGAGGAGAGAGAAGAAGAGAGGAGAGGAGAAGAGAAGAGAAGAGAAGAGAAGAGAAGAGAAGAGAAGAGAAGAGAAGAGAAGAGAAGAGAAGAGAAGAGAAGAGAAGACTGAGAGGACATCTGGTCAATGTGTACAAATACCTTAGGGGTGAGTGTCAAGTGGAGGGGGCCAATCACTTTTTGGTGGTCAGCAGCAATAAGACAAGGAGCAAAGGCTACAAACTAGAACACAGAAGGATTCATCTCAACCTGAGGAGAAACTTCTTTACAGCGAGGGTGACAGAGCCCTGGAACAGGCTGCCCAGAGAGGTTGCGGAGTCTCCTCTGGAGACTTTCAAAACTTGCCTGGATGCATTCCTGTGTGAACTACCCCAGGGGATCCTGCAGGGAGGGAGTTGGACTTGATCTCTGGGGGTCCCTCCCAACCTCTAAAGTTCTGTGATTTTGTGATTCTCAAATTTGGTGAGAATTATCTTTGCCAGGGCATGCAGAGCTTGCACACCAGAAAACACAAGAGGTGGTGCTCCAAAGGTAGGTGTTCAAACTGTGGCTTGCATGAGCTTACCTTGCTTCAACTGCCACAACCACTACAGGTCCCATTTCGTGGGACAGGGAAATCACTCTGTGCCAGCTCTTTTGCCTACTTGCCCAGAACGAATTGCCTTCAGACAATGAGGTGTTCAAGCCCAATCCATATCAGTAAGTCGAGCACAGTTAGGGTTGGGATGCAATTTCTCTTGTGTGTTCATTTTAGAATCATTTTGGTTGGAAGAGACTTTTGAGCCCAGCCATTAACCCAATACTGCCAGGTCACCACTAGACCACACTCCTCAGCACCACACCTGCGCCTTGTTTAATTCCCTCCAGGAATAGGGACTCCACCACTTCCCTGGGCAACCTGTTCCAGTGACTCACAACCCTTTCAGTGAAGAAATGTTTCCTGATGTCCAGTTTTTCCAGATGATGAGAATCTAAACTTCCCTTGGCACAACTTGAGGCCATCTCCTGTTGTTCTATTGCTTCTTACTTGGGAGAACAGACTGACCTCCATCTCATTACAACTTACTTTCAAGGAGTTGCAGAGAGTGAGAAGGTCTCCCAGGGCTATTCTTGCAGACCACAGCCTGTCACTCCAAGAATACCAAAGACAGGCTAACAAACCAGAGAGGATGATCCCAGTGCCAATTCAATAGCTTCTTCCAGGACCGGGAAGAACCAGTTACAAGAGAGTACAGTGACATTCTGTGACTCCTTGACTGTCTTAAACAATGAGGAACTAAATGTTTACACTCCCCTTGATTCTGCCACCAGCTGCAAGCTCAAGCATGTCTGTGGAAGATGCACAAACCTGCCACCCTCACTGTTTTCTCATGCAACTGGCCAAGAGAGCTGTTTCCAAAGCATAGCTGTTCTGTGCATCAAGGCACTTTGCAACATGTTCTCATTCCCATAAGGCTCTCTGCAGCCAGCAGACTGTTGGAATAATATTATTTGCAAGACTAGACTTGGAAAAAAAAGGGCTTTTTCTTATTGCATCTTTGTGCCAGTGCAGCCAGCATCCTGCCTTACCAGATGTTTCTTATTTCTGTTTTTTTAATCTCTAGGCTACACTTGGCCTTTTAGTATTTCTAGAGTTTGAAGCTGTTGAACAAAGGCATTTATATTACCTTAAAGAAAAAAAAAAGAGAGAGAGAGAGTTAGCTTAACACTGCCTCAAAAACTTGTGATTACATGAGTGAGAAACACACCAAACCTCCATCCAAAGGGAATGCTTTGGCTGATTCTTGTAACCCTGTCTCTTTAAAAATCATGGAAACTGTGGTAAGCTCTGCAAGTTCCATGAGTGGAAAAGCAGTCATAAACTACAGAATCACAGATTCATTAAACGGTCTGGGTTGAAAGGGACCTCCAAAGGTCATCTAGTCCAACTCCCTCTGCAGTCAGCAGGGACATCCTCAACTAGATCAGGCTGCCCACTCAGTGTGTTGGGGAGGGAAAATTGTGCTTGTGGCTTTTTCTTTGAGTGTTGTGCATTGGTTGGTTGTTTTTTAATTAAGACAGTGAAAAACACTGAGATTCCAGAACTGTGTAGGGTCCTATACACTGGAGGGAAAAATAGCTAAAAACTATTGAGGATTCGGAATGCATGGGCAGAGAGGGAGGTACAGCAATGTGACAACAAATCATAAAATCCTAGAATCATTCTGGTTGGAAAGCACCTTTCAGATCATTGAGTCCAACTGAGACCTAACTCTACCAAGTCTGGTGATAAACCATGTCCCTCAGCACCACTTCTCTGCCTCTTTGAAACACCTCCAGGGGTGAAGATTCAACCACCTCCCCCAGTTCTGAATAAGGAGTTATTAAACAATACACATTGATGGCATCTAAAAAGTGTACAGGAACCATAATAAGCATCCTGAGACCAACTTTGGCTTACTATGCTTACTTTTAAGCATAGCTTTGCCAATTTCCGTTTAATCTGGACTCAATATAAACAATAACATTTGTTTTCCATGGATTTCACTGGGATATGATTCAAAAGAGACAAGGAACTAATAGAGAGAGTCCTGCAGATGCTGAGGGGGCTGGAGCACCTCTCGGACAAAGAAAGGCTGAGATACCTGAGGCTGCTTAACCTGGTGAAGTCTGGGAGGGGATCTTAGCAATGCTGATCAAAACCTAACGGGTACAAAGGTTCCAGGATGGTGCCAGATTCCTTTCAGTGGTGCCCAGTGACAGAACAAGGGGCAAGAGGCACAAACAGGAATGCAGGAGGCTTCACTGGAACTTAAGGAAAAGCTTTGTGGTGAGAATGCTTGAGCTCTGGAGCAGGCTGTCCACAGAGGTTGTGGAGTCTCCTTCTTTGGGGAAATTCCAAACCCACACGGACACTGTGATCCCAGGCAACCTGCTCTAGATGGCTCAGCTTTAGCAGAGGAATTGGACTGCATGATCTCCAAAGCTCTCTGCATTGGAATTCTGCAAGCTTAGCCTTAAATGTAACACTTGACAATCAACTGTCCCACACATATTAAAATATGTGTGAAACTTCCACACATTAATGTGTGGGGAAATGTTCTCAGCATTCTAGATGGGTTTTAAAAGTTGAGGCAGCTCCAGCTGCCCATACAACAGGTTGGTTGGGTCTCAAGCTTCAGGAAGTACTTGGAATGCTTTTAAACCAACCCTATATGCATTTTCAGAAGACTGTAGCTGGCATATGACTGACCCCCACCTCACTCCAACCTTCTTTCAGTTGCTTGTAGAGAGCAATGAGGTCTCCCCCCAGCCTCCTCTTCTCCAGACTAAACAATCCCAGTTCCTTCAGCTGCTTCTCATTGTTGGCAGCAATGTACGTTGTCACCTCATTAATGACAGCGATGGAAAAATCATCTGCCATGGGAGAAGGGTATGGAACGGTGGGGATGAAAGCCTGGAGTGTATCCATAGAATCATAGAATCACAGAATGTTAGAGGTTGAGAGGGACCTCCAGAGATCATTGAGTCCAACTTCATTGCCAAAGCAGGATCACCCAGGGTATTCTTCACAGGAATGCATCCAGGCAGGTTTTGAAAGGCTCCAGAGAATGAGACTCCACAACCTCTCTGGGCAGCCTGTTCCAGGGCTCTGTCACCCTCACTGTAAAGAAGTTCTCCTCATGTTGAGGTGAAATCTTCCACATTCAAGTTTGTACCTGTTGTTCCTCGTCTTATTACTGTGCACCACCAAGAAGACCTTGGCCCCCTCCACTTGACACCCACCCCTCAGCTATTTATAAACATTGATCAGATTCCCTCTCAGTCTTCTCATCTCTTCTCTTTCCATGCCTGGAAAGCTTCATTACACCCTTGCGAACATAGTGGCATGCAGAGAACAGCTAAGGTTGCCCTAGCTTTGCCTTCCTAGACAAGCAGGCCGAGTCTTTGGTTCCACACCTCCTTGCAGCTGCCCTTTGTGAGAACAAACAGATTTCTAGCATGCTTCAAGGCATGAGACATGTAACACTGCATTTTCCACCACTACCATCCAGGCGTTCCTTCTGCTTTACCCTCTGACATTTGACACAGAAGCCTGAAGAAAGCAGCTCTGAGTTTCATGTGGTAATCTGGTGCAGAATCTAAAGTTTGAGTAAACAATGGATTTTCTTTTCCCCCCCTTATGTGAACCATGTGTGCTCTGCTCCGTAATCTACCACAGATGGCACTTCTAAGGAGTTGTAGGGGTGTGTTTTATGAGAGAACAATATAATGCTGTGAATTCTAGCACACATCTTCAAAACCAGCTTGAAGGGTAGTTTATAAAGCATAGGGAAGCACAGTGCTACCTGGCATGGATGTATACACAGCAAGAGAACAAAACAAGGCCAGGCAAGTTCAGTTGCTGATTCCTTTTGAACACACTCGGCATTTGTTAAGTGTTCAGAGAGACGGTTCCACTGTTTCCCACCTTAATTACCAAGCTGTGGATGATTTCTTTAGTTTCAGTTTAGAGCTTGCCAAGAAACAAAATAAAATGAAGCATATCCTCTAACACCTGTGAAAATACCGCAACTAATGGCTGCCTAGCAGAAGGGGTCAGAAGAGATTATCTGAAGGAGAAGAAATGACATTTCTGTTGGCCACAATCATTTTTTTTTATTATTAGCTATATATTTGAGGTCCTTTATTCAAATTGTACAGAGTTTGAAAGAGGCTTTAGACTAAAAATGGATCAACTGGGCATTATTAGATGGATGTGGTCCCTCTGGTGTAGGATTAAATTAATAGATTCATAGAATGGGTTGGATTGGAAGGGACTTTAAAGATCATCTAGTTCCAACCCCCCTGCCATGNAAAAGCAAGGTGAAGCAGCCAAGCAAAGGAGGGTGAGGTTAGAAAGCAAGATGGAGTCCAGCCAGCAGCCTCAGCTTCTCCCCAGCAGGCAAAGCTCCCCAGCGAAGAGAAGAAGCAAGTGCAGTAATCTTTGTTTTGCCTTTCTTCTTTACACATCCCAGCAAGACTGTGAGGGAAGTAGACCTCACCATTGTTTTCATTTTACAGCCTATGATCTAGTTCTTCTCACCAAAACATGCTAGCCAGGCTCAAACTAGCACATTGTTCCAGTGTCTCAGCACCGCCACTGTAAAGAATTTCTTCTTCATTTCCAGTCTAACTCTAATCTACTCAAGCTTCAATTCATTCCCTCTCATCCTAGCACTACAAGCCCTTGTAAAAAGTCCCTCCCCAAACTTCTTGTAATGAATTAAGAGTGTAAATAGACTTCACCAACTGAAAGAGTTGGAGCTGTTCAGCACGGAGAAGAGAAGGCTTCAATATGTGAAGGACAGCTACAGGAGGGCTGGGGAAGGACTGTTTAGAAGGACTTGGAGTGATAGGACAAGAGGCAATGGTTTGAAACTGGAGCAGAGCAGATTTAGGTTGGACACAGGGAGGGAGTTCTTTACAATGAGAGTGGTGAAATACTGGAACAGGCTGTAGAGGGATGTGGTTGAGGAGAGTCCCCAGAGACATTCAAGATCAGGTTCGATGTGGCCCTGGGCAGCCTGCTCTAGTTGGAGGTGCCCCTGCTGAATGCAGGGGCATTGGACAAGATGAGCTTTGGGGATCCCTTCCAAGCCAATGCAATCTGTGAATCTGTGAATACTGTGTTTTGCTGACAGAAGCCAGGAGGATGTTGGTCTTCTTGGCCACAATTCCTTCATCGCTCAACCAGTTCAGATCTAGCATAACAGAAGATAAACAAGAGAGAATTTCAGAGAGAAAAACAAGACAGAATTGACTTAAGTGAAGGTTTACAGAGGAAAAAAATAAAGTATCTCTATGATTTTTTGGAAGAGAATTCAAGGAAGTTAGCAGAACATTGACAGCCTAATACATGGAAATTATTATACATAGTTCTCAAGTCTGACTTAAAAGAGATCTTTGAAAGCTGGTTCTGAAGGGAAGAACAGTTCAGTTCTTCAGTTAACTTCTTTTATTTCTTTTGTTTTGATTTCTGATCTTCTACAAACTCATGGCAAAGTTTGGATTCATATTTGTATTGAGAGTTGTGTTGGAGTGAAAAGTGGGATTGCAAAACCAGAAGGAGGTTTGTAGCTGTAATACCAAATCTTTTGCCAAGATGGAAAGAGCTGTAATAAATAGCACAGAATGTTCCAAAGGCTGGTAGAGATGAAAAAGTTGTTTGGTTTGGTTTTTTTTTTTTTCCCTGTTTGGATTAAATTTTGTGAAAGTTTCCTCAGACAGACAAAAATGTCAGCATGTTGCTACTGATTCAGACACAAGTAGATTCTACTGCAAACTGAAATCACAGAATCATGGAATCAGAATAGTTTGGGTTGGAAGGGACCTTTAAAGGTCATCTTGTCCAACCCCTCTGCAGTCTCTGCAGGCTTCCAACAAGATTAGGCTGTCCAGGGCCACATTGAGTCTGATGTTGAATGTCTCCAGGGATGGGGCTTCCACCACATCCCTGGGCAACCTGTTCCAGTATTTCACCACTCTCATTGACTCAGAACTTGTGCAGCTAGGCCAGGTTGTTTACAGCCCCAACCAACATGTTGAATGTTGCCAGGGATGGGGCATCTCCCACCTCCCTGGACAGCCTGTGCCAGTGTCACATCACCCTCAGCACAACAAAATTCTCCTTCAAATCTAGTCTAAACCTCCTCTCTTTTAGTTTAAAAACCATCACCTCTTGTCCTGTTGCAACAGACTCTACTGTCCCCATCGTTCTTATAAACCCCTTTTAAGTACTGAAAGACCACAGTAAGGTCCCTCTGGAGCCTTCTCTTCTCTTCTCTTCTCTAGACCGATGTGGTTTTCAACCTCCTTCCTGTATCTGAAGCAAGAGGGACCAATGACACTAGGACAGATAGTATACAAAGCTTGGGTTGATGATTTGCACATAAAATCATTTAATTCTTAAGAGTTAAGAACAATTATTAAAAAGTTTCCTGGAAAAGAGTTTTGAGAGCTCCATGCTGAGAAGTAAAAGGGAACACTGCCAGCTGTCCTGCATCAGCACTTCAAGACATGGGCAGGAGGCCAAGTCTTCAATATTTGGAAGTCATTACCAGCTCTAGGACTCCTACCACTCCCATTTGCACTACCTGAGAGCGTTGTCTGAAATGCTACAGATTTCTCAATTCTCTTCCAATTGGCTTAAGATATAAATTGAGCAGTGTTTGTGTCAAAGACTTAGGCAGACTGACAGTAAAGAGTGCCCCACGCTGCAATGACAGTGACGTCTTCGAAATGTGGACAGGTACATATGCATCTACACAGCAAGGCCAAGTGCTGCATCCTGCCCTTGGGTCACAACAACCCTGTGCAATGCTCCAGGCTTGGGGCAGAGAGGCCTGGTGGAAAAGGACTTGGGGGTGTTGATTGACAGCTGACTGAAAATGAGCCAGCAGTGTCTTTAGGTTGCCAAGGCAAACAGCATCCTGGCTTGGCTCAGCAATACCAGGCCAAGAAGAGCGAGGCAGGGATTGTGCCCTTGTACTCAGCATGGTGAGGTTACATCTTGAGTACTGTGTTCAGTTTTGGGGCCCTCGCTACAAGAAAGACATTGAGGGGCTGGAGCAGGTCCAGAGAAGGGTAATGAAGCTGTCAGGAGCCGTTGAGGGAAACTGGGGTTGTTTAGTCTGCAGAAAAGGAGGATGAGAAATCTCATTGCTCCCTACGACTCTCTGAAAGCAGGTTGGAGCAAGACAGGGATCAGTCTCTTCTTCCAGGTAACAAGTGGTAGGATAAGAGCAAATGGCTTCAAGTTCTGGATTGGACACTAGGCAAAATTTCTTTACTGAAAGAGTGGATAAGCCCTGGAACAGGCTGCCCAGGGAAGTGGAGGGAGTCACTGTGCCTGGAAGTGTTAAACAAAAACTTGTAGATGTGGCACTTAGGGGCATGGCTTAATGGCAGTACTGGGTTAACAGTTGTACTCGATGATCTTGGATGTCTTTTCCAACCTTAGCAATTCTATGGTTCTGTAAAGAACGTAACATATCTAGAAAGCTAAAACTTGGATTATGTCTCGATGCATTTGCTTTGCAGTAGTGTTCCTAAAGCAGAAATTGTAAGCAGAAGCTGAGAGGAGCTATGGAAAAACTGACCTCTTGGTTGCAAAAAGTCCATGGCTTATTTTAGAAATGATTTAAATGGCAGCTGCTACGCTTGGCCTTTTATCTGTTCCACAGCATACACCCTGACAGTCTAGCACACACTCTCTCTCTCACTGCTGGCCATTCAAACTGTGTATTTTCCATGTAAAGCTGGTTTGGACTGATGTCATGGCTGCCACTCCAGCAGGCCCACTAAAAATACAAAACCTAAACATCTAGACCTTAAGCTGTTATCCAAACCAGAAACCTGTGATTTCAGGAGCAAGCCCTGCCACCTTGGAAAGGGGGTTTGTTGTACAGCATCTGTTTTACTGACAAGTGTGGTAGATCAGAATTGTAGAATGGGTTGGGTTGGAGGGGACCTTTAAAGATTGTCTAGTCCAACCACGGTGAGCAGGGACATTTTCAATTAGAGCAGGTCACACAGAGCCCCAAACAACCTCATTATCAGAAGATATCTGCTCTATGGAGACAGACTGAGAGAGTTGGGACTGTTCAGCCTGGAGAAGAAAAGGCTCCAGGAAGATCTTATAGAAGCCTTCCAGTACCTGAAGAGAGCCTACAAGAAGGCTGGGAAGGGATGTTTTACAAGGGCTTGAAGTGATAGGACAAGAGGCAATGGATTGAAGCTTGAGGAGGGCAGATTTAGACTGGAGATTAGGAAGAAATTCTTCACAGTGAGGGTGGTGAGGCACTGGAACAGGTTGCTCCAGGAGGCCGTGGATGCTGTCTGCCTGGAAGTGTTTAAGGGCTGGGTTGGAGGAGGCCTTGAGACAAGCTGCTCTAGTGGAAGGTGTCCCTGCAGGAGAGTTGTAACTAGATGAGCTTTAAAGTCTCTTCCAACCCCAACCATCCTGTGAGACTATGAAACTTTTGCAAACGCTGAAGCACACTGTGCTGACGAATGTGCCCTGGTGATGATTAAGGAATTTGAACATATTCCTTTTGAGGAGAGACTGAGGGAGTGGGGGCTTTTTAGCTTGGAAAGCAGAAGACTAAGGGAGATGTGGGAACTGAGGAAGGGAGTCAGCTAGAGCACATCCCTGTGTACCCTTGACACAGCCAGATTAAGGTCAGAAACATAGTAAACTGGTATGCTCGCCTTGTGTAACATTTGTACAGAAGCACAGTAAAATGAGAACAAAGAACTGAAAGTCTTCTGTGCCAAGGTAGCCAACACCTNGGGAATTGTGTTTGTATTACCTTTTTTCCCTTATATATTTCTGTATATAACTGTATATACTGTGAATATCTGCTTGTAAATTGTGCCAGCTGTAAATATAAGCTTCATTCAAATTTCCAGAGCCGACTGAGTCTAGTCTGGGTAATTTCTAAAAGTGTGGGGGGCGGGGGATACCCAAACCATCACATAGCGAAGTAGACCTCACCATTGTTTTCATTTTACAGCCTATCATCTAGTTCTTCTCACCAAAACATGCTAGCTAGGCTCAAACTAGCACATCGCTCTTCTGTGCCAAGGTAGCCAACACCTCGCTGTTATCCAACAAGAATGTTAAAAACAATATTTTATCCAATCATTGTATCCCACAACTCATAGAGTTACCACAGTCTGTAGAGTGGCAATATAAAAAGACTGCTGTGTTGTGGAGACAGGGAATGGATGTGGCCAAGTCAGGAATATATATAAAAATAGAATTACTTTATTTTCCTGAAACCCACCCCCAAAACTATATATAGAAATTAATTTAGTTATAATTAGCAGATTCAGTTTGATTGAGAAGATTTTACAAGGATATCATAGATAAATTTGACTATTTTGAAAGTCAAGAGATGGAAAAGGCTAAGCTACTAAACACAGCATTCCCACTATTAATCAGGCTGAGCCAAAGTTACTCACAGGTGAGTTAGGCTGTCTGAGAGAAAGAGCAGTCCAGATGCTTGTTAGTTCTCTCTCTTTCAAAGGACATCCGAGGCTCATTAGCTTGTACAAAGGGTGCTTATGGTGGGAAGCCATCCAAAGCAGAGATAGTCCTGTCCCTCAGGAGCTTGTCCTTCACAACATCAGGGGACTCTTTCTGCAGGAGCTATCCAGGCTGGGGAGAACTCTAAGGTGGGAACCCCAATATTTATACCTTTCCTAAACAAAGAGCCGAGTTACCACTTCCTAGGCGCAAAGACCACAGCCAATCCCCAGCCCGATTCCAGCACGGGCATCTGCATGGGGCACCCCCCATGCCAAAACAGCTCTTTGTTCCCCCCCTTCACTCCTGCAGGGCAGTTCTTGTGCCTTTCCTCTCCCTGAAACCATGGAGGGAGAGGAATTTTGGGGTATACAGGACTCCAGGACATGCTGCTATAGCAATAAATGTCTTTGGCTACTTTGATGTCCACATATCTTTGTGTTGCTGGTTTTGTCCGCCACAACTACAGCAGCAACAGGGTGGCCTCACTAATGTTTATAAATATGTAAGGGGTGATGCCGTGGAGGGCAGAAGGGCTCTGCAGCGGGACC
>WAAF01003969.1:28727-53016 GCA_013400475.1 Tricholaema leucomelas | reverse complement strand
TTACCACAGAGCTCAAGGCTAGACCATGGCACCAACTGCCACGTCCAGTCCTGCCTTGAACAGCTCCAGGGACAGTGACTCCACCACCTCCCTGGGCAGCCCATTCCAGTAGCCAATGACTCTCTCACTGAAGAACTTTCTCCTCACCTCAAGCCTAAATTTCCCCTGGCGCAGCTTGAGGACCTTGCACTTGTTCTTGTTGAACCTCTTGAGGTTGGCTTGTGCCCACCTCTGCAGCCTGTCCAGGTGCCTCTGGATGGATCCCTGCCCTCCAGCCTGGCTGCTGCACCACACAGCTTGGTGTGGTCAGCAAACTTGCTGAGGCTGCACTCAGGGCCTCTGTCCATCGCACCCACAAAGATGTTGAACAAGACTGGTCCCAGGACTGATCCCTGAGATACTCCACTTGTCCCTGGCCTGCACTTGGCCGTGGAGCCATTGACAGCCACTCTTTGTGTTCAGCCATCAAGCCAGTTCTTTATCCATCCAGTGCTCCACCCATCAAACCCATGTGTCACCAGCTTGGAGACCAGGATGTGGTGTGGGACAGTGTCAAAGGCCTTGCTCAGGTCCAGGTAAATGCCATCAGTTGCTCTCCCCTCATCTATGAATGTCGTGACCTGTTCCTAGAAGGCCCCCAGGTTTGTCAGGCAGGATTTGCAGGATCCCTAGGTCTGATTTGTTTATGAACATAAATTTAATGCCTTCAAAAATATAATGATGCTGGGGTGGTTAGTGTCATGAGGATATTAATAACCCCTTCTTCATTAAAGGATTTGGTTAATGTGCAATAAAGAAGTAGAAAATATTGAACCAGGGAAGAAAACAAAGTACTGAATGGATGAGCACTCCCTGTCCTTACTCTGCATACAGAAGAAAGATTGACGAATGTGGCACTTCACAGTCTTTAGCAGCACAGCTAGAAGAAAAATCTCAACTAACCTCTTTTTCTGTTGTTGTTTCAGTTTTGCTGTTTCTGAGTGCTTATCTCTGTTACTGAGATGATATCCTGTGCACTGCACTATGCTTTTCCACCAGGCAATTCACAGCAGCACAGTGCAGATCCCCATTCGTGAGTTCACTACTACCTGTTAGCAGTTTCTGCCACTGCCAAATATCTTCTCTAGTGGTGGTATCCACAGCAGAGAGTTTTCAAGTAGTACTACAACAGGTTGCCTTTCCAGACCCAAAAGTTAAGTATCCCTGTCATGAGCAATCCTGCTGGAGGGCAGAAATGCCAGCAGAAGTAGCAGCCAGCCTTCTGGAGCATCTCTGCTGCCCTGTCTCATTCTGGTTCTGTGCAAACCACTTCTCTTCAGCAGCAAACGGGAACTCTGCCTCCAGTTTAATTATTCATGGTGTCCATCTTTCCTGCTGACTCTGCACCTCTCCTCAGCAAAGCATGCATTTGGATGAGTGAGGGGCTGAAAAGCAAGGGCTCCTTGGTGGGAAATAATGGGGTTTAATGGCTTACAATACATCTTCAATTACATGGTCAGAGTAGCCATAGCACTGCTGGAAAGAACTGCTCATCTGGTAACACTTTCACCTTCTGCAGCATACAAGCCTAAGGTTTTTTTCTCTTGGCTTCCTCTCCAGGGAGAGTCTAACAGCTATGGCAGTTCCATCCTTGCTAGCAGGAGGTGTGGATTACAGACGGAGAGCTAATGGAAGCTATCAGGTAAAATGAGCAATTTATGCACACTGCTTTTAATGCCAAAGGAAAGCACCTTAGGGAATGACTATTTAGACCTGTCCATTCTATCTGTCTGCTTTAAGAATGCACAAAACACTGGGCTAAATCCAGGCACACTGCATGCCCCAGTGTTTGGCTATCAGTTAGTGTCACTCTTCCATCGGGGGACTTCTTGCCAGACGTTTCTGTGACCAGAGCTAAGGAGGAATCTCACCCTATGCTCTGCTGGGTGCTACACAAACATACACCAAAAGAGACTGCCCCTAATTTACAATGTTTGTTGTCCCAGTGGGTGCAGGACTGGCAGTGCTGAGCACTCCAATCACGTTGTGGGTACAGTGGGGACACTACCGAGGACACCCTTTATGGCCTCAAATAAACACTGTTAGATTGAGAGAATTACACCTACAAGCAGGAAGAAAACTCTCTGTGCACATCTCTAGCAGTCTGTGGGGACAGAACAAATAAACTAACTACAGCCATCAGGTGAGGAGTATTTTATGTGTATCCTTGTCATTACACCCTGGGCAGCTTCCAAGGCATACCAGAGCCTGCTGAACAAGGAGATCATCAACAGCACTTTGGATACTGCCAACCTGCATTTGAACTCATAGACCAAGAGTGAACAGCTCCAAGTCCCGCTCTGTGTTCTGGGTAGTGACCACAAGGGAGATTTAAAGTCCTCCACTAATGCAAAATTGCCAGGCTTGAATTACTTCTGAAATGATCAATTTGCTGCAGGTTTTATAGCAAGTAGGAATGGGGAAATATTTTTCCTTGCCATTGGAATGGGCTGCGCAGGGAGGTGGGGGAGTTGCTGTCCCTGGAGGTGTTGAAGAAAAGCCTGGATGAGGCACTTAGTGCCATGGTCTGGTTGATTGGACAAGGCTGGGTGCTAGGCTGGGCTGGATGAGCTTGGAGGTCTCTTCCAACCTGGTTGATTCTATGATTCTAAGTGCTTATCTGTTGGTGTGGGGGAAAGACATCCAACAAATTAATAAACCAGTGATAGAAAATCATGGTCAGTGCTGAAATCACAAAATTTTAAAGGGGGGAAAAGGGAAGGTTTGAGTGAGCTACTCAGCATTTATCCCTGTGACAGTTTGGGTGTTACCCACCCCCCCCAATCTTATGGAATCACCCAAACTAGACTCAGACAAGCTGGAAATTAAGAATGAAGCTATATTTACAGCTTAGCACAATGCACAAGCAGATATACAGAAATATATACAGCTATATAGTTACACAGAAACACAATACCCCTCCCAGAAACAATCCTAGGAGGGATTGTTGAACCTCATGACAATCATAGAACCAACCAGGCTGGAAGAGACGTCCAAGCTCAGCCAGCCCAACCTAGCACCCAGCCCTAGACAATCAACCAGACCATGGCACTAAGTGCCCCAGCCAGGCTTGGCTTCAGCACCTCCAGGGAAGGAGACTCCACCACCTCCCTGGGCAGCCCATTCCAATGCCAATCACTCTCTGCCAACAACTTCCTCCTAACATCCAGCCTAGACCTTCCCTGGCACAGCTTGAGACTGTGTCCCCTTCTTCTGTTGCTCCTTGCCTGGCGGAAGAGCCCAACCCCACCTGGCTACAGTTTCCCTTCAGGTAGTTGTAGACAGCAATGAGGTCTGCCCTGAGCCTCCTCTTCTGCAGGCTGCACACCCCCAGCTCCCTCAGCCTCTCCTCGTAGGGTTTGTGTTCCAGGCTACAATCCCCTGTATTAACATATAAATATCAATAGTGAATACTTCACGAGTCTGAACTCATGTCTATTTGCACCTGAAGAAGAGCAGCAGACACAAAAGCCATAGATGCAAGGAACATACCAATAGTGATCTTCTTCAAGGGCCTATTCCAACAACAACATACATGTGAGTATCAAGACAAGTATTAACTCAAAGCTTCAGCTGTTAGTATTTGGGATTCCACAGTGGGAAACTCAAAACAGTCCCCAGGAGGGTTCCCGACCCAAACCCCCTTCCCCCTCCCTCTTTCTCTCCTTTCAGAAATAACCAGATCAACCCACATACATTTCATGTGGTAAATCTGGAGATCTGAGGTGAGATCTCAAAAAGAGACAAGGAGGTTAGAGGAAAAAAGGGGTTAGAAGGATTAGAGAGTTAAAGGCAGAGTCAGCCACAGAGACCAGACCGCCAGAACGAAGGCACAGCCAGCAGTGAAAGCTGAGCAGGGTGTGAGCAGTGAGAGTCTTGTCTATATTCTGACTGGTTGCATCTCTCAGCAGAAAACTGAGGAATATAGAGTACTGTTGGTTGTTTCTTTCTTTCTTTCTGTCTTTCTTTCTCTTTCCTTCTTTTTTTTTTCCTCTTTCTTAATTTCTTTCTTTCTCTCTTTCTTTCTTTCTTTTTCTTTCTCTCTCTTCCTTTTTCTTCCTTCCTTCCTTTCCCTTCCTCCCTCCCTCTCTTCCTTCCTTCCTTCCCTCCTTCGTTCCCACAACTAAGGATCTGATTTCTCTCAGTGAAATATTCCAGTTGGTCTCAAACCAGCATGACCCCTCTTATTTTGTTGTAACATGCTGCTGGTAACGTTTCCTTCTTTCCACCCTGCAAACAAGGACAAACATGGCGAGCGTCTTCAGATGGCACTACACATGCAATCAGTCACGGAATAGCTTCCAGTAGGTCTCAAAAGCCATTCTTGAATGATGCTTTAGAAACCCATAGCACAGCCAAATTGCAAAATTCTGGTTTTCAAATCCTCAATCAGGCACTTCTGCTGACTTCAAAGTCTGATAATTTCTCCTTTGGTTCAGAGCATCTGCCTGTGCTTTTCCTTTTCCTGAGATGCTGTTTTCTGCACAGTTATTATAACTACTCCTAATCACATGCATTGACTGTAGAAAAAAATAGCCAGGCTTGCATGCTCTTTTTTTTCCTTCTTTTTCTTTTCCTCCTGGAAAAATGCCATGGGGAAGATTTAACTGAAGTAGCTGCAATGATGGCTGCAGCTGGTGCCCTCTTCGAAACCCTACAGCAAAAAGCAGAAAGGCTTGGGGACAGTGAGAAGAGTGACGCCCCTGCATCCTCAGAGCATTTTGATACATCCTATATTGCTTCATTAGAGTCACCTGATCAAAGGGATGGGGGAAGAAGAAGAGATAAAGGATGGCTAACAGTCTAAAAGCTTCCTGAAAACAATTAATCTCCCAATAAACCCCAAAAGGCTATTTGTCAAGAAGTTAATAAAGACCAAATGTCAGGATGACACACGGCTGCTAATAACAGGCAGGAGGGGGGGAAATGAGCTCCAAGCAAGGAAGTGCCAGCAATGTCATCTCACGCACACCACAGCTCCAGATGGCTGATTTTTGTGCTCCTGCAGGCAGCTCTGACCTTAGCATCGCTGCTGCTGCATTGGCATTATCATCGTACAAGCCCATGGCAGAGACAGATGCAACGAGTCCAACCTGCAGAAGTTGGATCACCCAGTGAGAGAAGCAGAAGCTGTTCTGAGGCAGATGCAGACCAACTGAGAGGCAGACTGAGCTGCTAGGTAACCCTGGCACATGGTAACCCTGGCACATGGCCTCCACCCCACACAGCTCTGCCTCTCTGTGTGTGTCTGCTGGGTTGGAAGTCAACTGGTGGTTTACCTCCACCCACTCTCCAAAGGGCTGTGGAGCAGAGCTCTGCTCCCATTCACTGCCAGGGAGAGGCAATGAGTGTCCACTAACAGCCAGGGAATGGAAGGGGAAGGGGAAGAGGAAGGGGACGGGGAAGGGGAAGGGGANTGGGACCCTTACAGGAAAGAAGTTCCTCCTTGTGTTGAGCTGGAACCTCCTGTGCTGCAACTTACACCCATTGCTCCTTGTCCTATCGCAGGGAGCAGTGAGCAGAGCCTGTCCTCCCCGTCCTGGCCCTCAAATACTTATAAACATCTATCAAATCCCCTCTCAGTCTTCTCTTCCTCATACTAAACAGCCTCAGGTCCCTCAGCCTCTCCTCATCAGCCATACCCTCCAGTCCCCTCATCATCCTCCTAGCCCTCCACTGGACTCTCTCCAGCAGATCCCTGTCCCTCTTCAACTCCTCTTAAACACCTCCCCCTGCATGCTCCGTATTGCACCCACAAGAATCCAATAATCCCAATCTTTGGACTGTAGCACATATTTGGCATTTGCAGACTAACTCTCAGGCAGCTTTGAGTGCCATCATTTTACTGCCTGTTACAACCCTTAATATGGCCACATGGCAAAGTCCTTCATTTTTATGCTCGTCAAAGCCCGTCAGGCACTGAGCTGCTCTGAAAGAAGGTGTTAATAAAATAAGAGTCTGGCTAGTTTGATGAACAAAACCAGGATTTGCTTTCCTGCTTTACTGTATTTTTCTGTTAAAACCAGGGCTCTGGCTTGGCAGTGAGCCCTGTGCTGCCCATGAGGACAGGCTGGCCAGATCAGGAGGAGAAAGAGAAATTTGGTCTTTCAAGATTGGAGAGAGCTACAAAATCCAAAGAGCCACATTGGTGGCAGAGCATTGTGCTAGTCTGAGCCTAGCTGGGATATCTTGGTGAGAAGAATGAGATGCTAGGCTGTGAAAAGGAAACAATGGTGATGTCTGCTGCACTCGTAGGCTTGCTGAGATGAACAAGAACATAAACATAGGTAACAGAGTTGCTGTCTGGGCTTTGGGCTGCACTTTCCTCTCTAACTTGCTGCCTGAATAATCCTTCTGCTTCCTAACCCCCCTGGCCAATCCTCCAAACTCACCTTGAACATAAGGCAAAGTCTGGGGTAAGGTAGAGGGGTGGGAGGAAGGTGGAAGAGTGGTCGGGAGCCCCTGCTGGGGACTCTGGTTCCTGGCAGGGCTGTTGTGTTCATGTATTACCTTTTAACTTGTCTCTCTCTGGCTAATGCTGTATGGATTGTAAGTATCTGCTTGTCCATTGTGCTAAGCTGCAAGTATAAAGCTTCATTCAATTTCCAGAGCAGCTGAGTCGAGTCTGGGTGACTTCCAAAGTGTGGGGGGGCAGGGAACACCCAAACCATCACAAGCATAGACGAAATCTCTGCAAATCTCTGCATGAACAACCCCAGGCCTTGCAATGCTTCAAAGAAAGGATTTTATTTAATTTCAGTGAAGAATTTTCCTCTCTGCTCTGTCCATTTAGTCAAACACCTTTTTCCCCTTTTTTCTTCTGCCCTCTATCTAAAATAGATCTCCTCACCTACTATGAAATCTTACTGTGCTCACTCCACCACAGTCTGAGATGTGTAATTGCCCAAGCAGGTCCTTGATTGGATCCATTTTTCCCTGCTCTCCTTTCACAGTATTTTTGCAAGTGTTGGTTGCCTGGTAACCCTAACACCTCTGCTTCCTTCCCTGGAATTTTACACATGTGTCCCCAACAGGTAGCGAAAAAAAAATCATTCTTTCCATCCTGACTGCTGTGTCCCCTCATCTGTGCCTCCACACTACACGGCGTTGAAGGCAGGCAAGTCCTGCCAGCACTGACCCCGGGCTGGCTATTCCCATGTAGCCAGGGCTCCTCAGCCCTGGACCCACAGCAAAAGTGATTCAGTGCTAATGACCCAGAGACTCTGCAGTGGGGAGCTGGGCCTGTTTGCTGGGCCTGTGAGAAATGAGTAACTGCAAAGTGTTCATTCTCTCCTTTGCACATCCTACTGAAGTCACACAGGCAAGGGGACTGTGTCCCCTTGTTCTGTTGCTGCTTGCCTGGCAGCAGAGCCCAACCCCACCTGGCTACAGCCTCCCTGCAGGGAGCTGCAGACAGCAATGAGCTCTGCCCTGAGCCTCCTCTTCTGCAGGCTGCACACCCCCAGCTCCCTCAGCCTCTCCTCACAGGGCTGTGCTCCAGGCCCCTCACCAGCCTTGCTGCCCTTCTCTCGACACCTTCCAGCACCTCAACATCTCTCTTGAATTGAGGACCCCAGAACTGGACACAGCACTCAAGGGGTGGCCTGAGCAGTGCTGAGCACAGGGGCAGAAGAATCTCCCTTGTCCTGCTGGACACACTGCTCCTGAGCCAGCCCACGATGCCACTGGATCTCCTGCCCACCTGGGCACACAGCTGGCTTAGTCTGCTGAGCTGGCAGGACACCCCTACTTGGAGATAAGAGTGTATGCGATGGCACTCCGCAGAGAAGCAGGGCCATGAAGACTGCTCTTCAGACTTTCCTCAGAAGACTCTTACAGAAGCACAGAATCATTAAGGTTAGAAAAGACCTCTAAGAGCATCGAGTCCAAACATCAACCTGACTCTACCACCACCGCTAAACCATGTCCTAAAGCACCATGCCTACATGTTTTTTAACACCTCCAAGGATGGTGGATACTCCACCACCCTGGGCAGCTTGTTCCAATGTGTGAGCTCTCTTTCAGTAGAGAAGTTTTTCCTAATATCCAATCTAAACCCCCTCTGGCAGAACTCGAGGCAATTTCCTCTTGTCCTATCACCAGTTACTTGAGAAAAAAGATCAAAACCCACCTCAGCACAACCACCTTTCAGGTGGATGCAGAGAGAGATGAGGTCTCTGCTCAGCCTTCTCTTCCCCGCACTGAACAATCCCAGCTCCACCAGCTGCTCCTCATAAGACCTGTTCTCCACACCCCTTGTTGCTATACACTGCTCACAACAGCTAATGGGGAAGTAAATACCTTCTGGAAGAGTATAATACAAGAAGAGTGCACTGCAGGAGCAGCTACTACAGTGCATGGGGAAAGAAATACCTTCTGGAAGAGTATAATACAACAAGGGTGCACTGCAGGAGCAGGACATATTTTCTGCAGTCAAGTCCTCAGCAAGCTTTGACTAAACACTGATAGTGCTCATCTCTACATGTCCACACCCAGGACCTTGCATTTGCAATATCATGAGGCCTCTCTAAATGACTTTGAAAGGCTTTCATAAATCAAGGTCCATTAGAATTTCTCTTCTCTTTGCAGGATGAAGCAATGATGTTTCTTCACTTAAGGTTCATTTGAGCTCCTGGTATAACAGAGTTATACTACATTTTACTGGCCACCTTCCATCACTGCAGTGTTCTGGGAGGTGAGGTCTGGTCTGGAAGGCTGCCTAGATAGGGAACAGAACCATTTTTACATCAAAAGAAGAGAGCTGAGAACCTCACATGTGAACTACAGGCCTGATGCTAGTAGGATCACGCACAGATGGTCAGACCACGACTGCGCTGCCTGGGGCTTTGTGCTCACCAGATCTTACAGATTTGTTCCTAGCAAACCTGGGGTTGCTGTCCTGAGGAAGACTCCACGTGCTGCAGGATGAGAAATGCTGGGGGGGCAACAAGAAGCCTTTCTCTTTCAGAACTCTTCTCCCTTTTTTCTGCTTTCTTGTGAACAGATCACCCATGAACTTAAATCTCTCTGCTTTCCACTGCAGCTTTCACTCAAGTGGTTTCACACAAGCACTTCTTTAGATATGAGAATCCCCATGCTCAGAAATGGATCTGTCTCCAGGATGAAGTGAGCCATCTGCTTAGCTGTGCACTGCAGCACCCTCAGCATGTTAGGAGAGAGAGAAAAGCAGGCAGAATATCTACATCCAAGTGGAAAAGCAAGTGCAAATGCATTTACACTGGAATCTGACTCAGGACCTGCAGCAGCTTACGCTTCGAACTCAAACAGCACAAGAGTATCAAAGGTCAGCAGCATAAACCACCTTCATCTCACCTCTCTTCCAAAGATAGCAGAGCTAACTGAGCTGCAGGGCCTGCCAGTCTGCCGATAGAGTGGCTAAGTACTCTCTTCAGGGACAGTAGCATTTACTGCATCATCAGCCACCCTTCCTGAAATAGCTTGTTTCTCCTTGGAGGCCACTCACCTCATCACCATCCACAATTTGCTTGGACCTTTGAGACTAGAAGACAGGAAAACAGTAGAAACTTTCCCTTTGACATCAGTCTGGTCATACATATCTAACACAGTAAGGGCCTTCTCTTAGGGTTTGGTACACATGAGGCAGAAGGAAGTTGGTAGGCACTGAACCTTAGCAAAGACTGACCCAGGGCATAAGACCACAAAAATGGAAGCCACAGGTAAGGCAATCCGTGTAAGCCTTGGCTTCCAAAGATGTCTCCAAAGTAGGAACTTCCCAGACAACTTGGCTTGTCCTGAGAGCCTTTGCCCATCACTGGGACTGATGTCAAAAAGCAGCTGCTTCTCTAGCAGCTCTGCTTGCTCTGTAAAATTAGTGCTCACAGTTTTCCCCTTGCCGTTCCGCTGCAAGAAGGGTTGGGAAGAGTTGTGCCTTGCACTATCTAGCTGGCACATAAAGCAAGCACTTAGGAGCACAGGCAGCCCCATTTGCTCCCACACCTCATTTCTAATCTCACAAACAGAGATTGAGCCACAAAATTGTGAAACTTTTTTCCCCCAAGCTTTGGGGTGGCGAGATGCACATTTGCTGTATGTCAGCAAGAAGAACTCAGCTGAATGAGAGTTACAGCTGCATGTATGGGTTCAGCCCAGGGGTGCTGGTGTTAGTTATGTGAGTAATGATGACAAATACACATTTATCCTGGAGTGAAGCTGCCATCAGTGCTTGATCCTGAAGGGGTAAGATAACTACAGACTAGGTAACAGTCCTAGGACTGGAGAGAGTCCAGCAAAGAGCTACAAAAATGACTGGGGGACTTGAACATCTCTCCTGTGAGGAAAGACTGAGAGAACTGGAGCTGTTTAGCCTCAAGAAGAGAAAGCTGAGAGGGGACCTTATCAATACCTATAAATGTCTGAGGAGTGGGTGTCAAGATGAAAGTGATGATCTCTTTTAGGTGGTGCCTAGTGATAGGACAAGGGAACACAGAAGGTTCCACCTCAACACGAGGAAAAACTTCCTTACAGAGAAGGTGACAGAGCCCCGGAGCAGGCTGCCCAGAGAGTCTAGTTGAGAGGCATCCCTGCCCATAGCAGGGAGGTTGGAGTAGATGATCCCCAAGGTCCCTTCCAGTCTGAGCCATTCTGTGACTCTGTGACTCTGGCTCTGATGCCTGATTGTGGACTGTCCTCTGCAGACTTTCAAAACCCACCTGTGTGCTTTCTCGTGTGGCCTGCCCACACAAACTGAGCAAGCTCTCCTGCTAATGCTCACTGGATGGCATTGCTCCTGAGTGCCAGCAGTTCCAGACTGCGTGTGAGGATTCTTGTGCCATTCAGTAATTCAATTTCCAGTTACACTCACATAATGTCTGATTACATTCAGGCCCAAGTGACTTACTCTGCACTCCTGTACAGACCTTCACACATCTATGCAGAACACCAAAGCCGAGTACCACTACGTGCACCTCTTGGCATCAAGAGACCGTTCCTAAACTTGAACTACTTGCAATTTACCCAGGCAGTAAGAGGGTGCCAGGCATAAACAACTCAGGGGGGATCTCACTGCTGTCTACAACTACCTGAAGGGAGGCTGTAGCCAGGTGGGGTTGGGCTCTTCTGTCAGGGAACCAGCAACAGAACAAGGGGACTCAGACTCAAGCTGTGCCAGGGCAGGTCTAGGCTGGATGTTAGGAGGAAGTTGTTGGCAGAAAGAGTGATTGGCATTGGAATGGGCTGCCCAGGGAGGTGGTGGAGTCGCCATCCCTGGGGGTGTTCAAGCAAAAACTGGCTGGCGCACTTAGTGCCATGGTCTGGTTGATTGTTTAGGGCTGGGTGCTAGGTTGGACTGGATGAGCTTGGAGGTCTCTTCCATCCTAGTTGGTTCTATGATTCTCAACATCATGTGGGTGGGGTTTATTTCTCAATCTACTCTTTCTACCCACAGCAATCAACCTTGCTGCTCTTCAGTCCAGCCTGAGTACACTGGGTTCAGCTGAGAGATTACAGCTACAGCCTGCAGAAGTGTTATCAGTAACTGATTTTAAGAGGTTAGAAGTGTTTCTCAAACTCTGTTAGCAGCATTCACTGCCAGCACAACCACTCTCCAAAACAGAACACTCGTTGCGATCAAAGTGCAAAAAGAAACACTAGATACGATGACAAATGGCTGTGCTTTGGCCCACCCTGGGTCTTAGTTTGCTATTTGCCAGTATCCTTATGAAAAAGAATGACAGAATTCAGCATGCTAACAGAATTCAGCAGACCCCTTTCCATTCTGAACAGCTCCTCTGTTTAACTGCCTACCTATTAATACTCCTCATCAGCAAACATTTCTTTGACAAGGATGCTCCTCTTATACACACTCGAGGAATGACTTGTCACAGAGATACTCTGGTTTGCCCGCAAACATTTCTGCTGACTACTCTTCCTTGATTGCATACAGTTGCTGGGGAATTCATTGTAGTCCTGATTAACTGCTCTCATCCAGGCAATCAGCAGGCATCAAACACCTCAGCAGCAGCAACCCATCACACGACCCAGGCCGTGGAAGAAAACACTGCTCTCGAATGAGTGTGTTGCATTTGATTAACACTTGTAAACAAAAGATCACTCTGCTAAAAGGGATTGTTGACTGCAACAAGTTCTATGGAGAGATCAAAGGAATTTGTACCAAGGCCTGGAACACAAGGAGAGGCTGAGGGAGCTGGTGGTGTGCAGCCTGCAGAAAAGGAGGCTCAGGGCAGACCTCATTGCTGTCTACAGCTACCTGAAGGGAGGCTGCAGCCAGGTGGGGTTGGTCTCTTCTGCCAGGCAAGCAGCAACGGAAGAAGGGGACACAGTCTCAAGCTGTGCCAGGGGAGGTTCAGGCTGGATGTTAGGAGGAAGTTGTTGTCAGAGAGAGTGATTGGCATTGGAATGGGCTGCCCAGGGAGGTGGTGGAGTTGCCATCCCTGGAGGTGTTGAAGCCAAGCCTGGCTGGGGCACTTAGTGCCATGGTCTGGTTGATTGTCTAGGGCTGGGTGCTAGGTTGGACTGGATAAGCTTAGAGGTCTCTTCCAACCTGCTTGATTCTATGATTCTAAGCAGCAATTTTTTGTTGCATGTGATTGTATTTCTCTTTCTTCTCTGCCCTGGTTATAAGGTAATGGAAAGGATTTCAGAGACATCTCTGCTTTTGTCTGCCCAGGTCTCCCAGAAACTACGGTGCAGGGCTTTATGTGCAATTTGGAAACAAACAATGGATGGTTATCCGTTATTATCACTGCTGGTGACAGGCAGCAGCAGCAGCTGGGTATGCTGGAAGCTCACAGCAGCTTGGGCATTCTGCAGCTGAAAGGGGGCAGTGAGGAAGATCTTCTGCAGTTCACAAGGACTTGATACCACTTTCATCACAGTTTGGTTTTGGCCCATTCAGAAAGGGGTTTGCCCAATAAAGGACTTGAAACAGTTCTCACATGGCAAACAGTCCCATTCAACGCCAACGAATGTCCAGGGAGAACTGGACTGAGGCCTTACAGGATATTCTGCATTCCAAATGGATATCTGATATTGAGTTGAGGTCTCATAGCAGTCCTTAGATGTTCCATTTATGTAGTGCTCAGCCACAGTGTAAATGCACATCCAGAAAGAAACATGCATCACCAGACCCCAGCCTCCTTAGTCCTCCTCAGAAGCCTTCCCAGTTTCCTGCAGCACTGTCACAGAGTCACAGAATGTCTTAGGTTGGAAAAGCCCTTCAGGCTCACCAAGTCCAATCACTGGTCTCACACTGACAAGTCCTTGACTCAACCAAAGCCCTCAGCACAACATCTCATCACTGTGAATCACTGTGGTTGCAAAGGACCACCAGCATCAGCCAGTCCAACCTTCATCCCAGCAGCCTTCAGCACCAGACCATAGCCTCAAGCTCCACATCCACTCTCCTCTTAAACCCCTGTTCCAGTGCCTGACCATGTGCTCAGGAAAGAACTTCCTCCAACATCCAACCTAAACCTCCCCTGACACAACTTGAGGCCATTTCCTCTTGTCCTAGCATTAGTAACTGGGGAGCAGAGACCAGCTGCAGCCTCACTGCAACCTCCTTTTAGGTAGCTGTAGAGGGCAATAAGGTCCCCTCTCAGCCTCCTCTTCTCCACACTAAACACCCCCAGCTCCTTCAGCAGCTCCTCACAGGCCATGTTTGCCAGACCTCTCCCTAGCCTCATCGCCCTTCTCTGCACTGCTCCAGCACCTCAGTGTCTCTCCTGTACTGTGGTGACCAAAACTGGACACAGGACCCGAGGTGTGGGCTCACCAGTGCTGAGCACAGGGCCATGAGCACCTACTCCTGCTGGTCACACCATTGCTGATCCAGGCCAGGATGCTGTTGGCCTTCTTGGCCACCTGGGCACACTGCTGGCTCACGTCCAGCCAGCTGGGCACCAGCACCCCCAGGTCCCTTTCCGCCAGGCAGCTCTCCAGCCACTCCTCCCCCAGCCTGTAGGGCTGTCCTGAAATACCAGGACAGTCTTACAGCTGCCTCTACATTAATCCTTGTGTGGGCAGAAAGAAGTAGTCACAGCTAGACGAAGATCTGGAGATCTCACAGGTAGGCACCCAGTGCCTTTCTTAGTATTTCCAGTTTCACCTCAGAACACATCTCCCAGCAACACACAGGACCTCACAGAGACAATTTTCTTCAGGTAAGCTATGGGCAGGAAATTCTGGTTCAGTGAATCACAGATCTTAAAATACCCTCTGAATCATGTGACCACTGCATAATAATAGTAATGACAATAATTGAGCACTGTAAGTGCACGCTTTTGGAACCTGGTAAGGAAATCCGGGTGTGGGGGAGGAGAGACAGGCACACTCAGGCGGCTTGAGGTACTCCCAGCGCCTAAAGGCATCCAGACAGACAGGCACGCCCCATCTACTGCAGGACGAGAGAGATAAGCATGTTCTGCTTCTGTGGGCAAAAAACCCTTACTGCTGGACAAAGGACAGCTAATACTGACCAGCACCATGACTTCATCTGACAGCATACAGATAATGCCTGCAAACTGGCTTTGGTTTATTGGAATGTATGCCTTACTTCACAGCCTGCTGTATCCAGATCATTACAGAATCACAGGAAACATCTGGTTGCGAAAGACCTCAAAGATCACCCAGTCCAACCCTCAACCCATCACTGAAGGTCAACACTAAACCATGTTCCTAAGTGCCAGGTCCACAGGTTGCTTAAACATCTCCAGGGGCAGTGACTCCACCACTGCCCTGGGCAGAGCTTTCTAGTGTTTGAGAAACCCCTCTGTGAAAGAAGTATTTCCTAATGTCCAGCCTGAATTTTCCCTGGTGCAGCTCGAAACCATTTCCTCTAGTCCTGTCAAGTGTCATGAAGGAGAAGAGGCTGCCCCCTCATTGCTCCAGCCTCCCTTCAGGTGGTTGTAGAGAGTGATGAGATCTCCCCTCAGTCTCCTCCAGACTGAACAACCCCAGCTGCCTCAGATTCTCCTCGTAGGCCATGTGCTCCAGGCCCTTCACCAGCCTCCTTGCCCATCTAAATATACAAGTACTACACAAACCTGCTCTTTCTGCTGCTGTCAGGTTCCCGTCAGGTTTTCCAGCTGGATGTCATTGGAGGTGCTGATCATCTGCAAGTCTGTACAGGGAGTCCAGCGGGCCCCAGGCAGCCGAGATCCAGATCAGGACGTCATGGCGTATGTTCAGTGAAATGTGAGGTCTTCCTCAAGTACGGATCTTGTCTAGCTTGGGAAGGCAACAGCTTCTCACATTTTGCCTCAAGCACCATGTTCCTCCTGAAAAAGAAGCAAGAGTGGACTCTTAGAGGAATGCTCAACGTGGTGACCCTGTGATGTTGAAATGCTTCCTAAATATTTTAGCGCCACCATCACAGTAATTACCTCCTCTCTAGGAGGAAGCAGCTGGTGGACTAAACTGACTCTTGCCGTTCTTCTTGCATAGACCTCACAGCAGCTTTAAACTCTCTGGCTGAGAGATCCAGCTCTCAGCTGAGGGATACTATTTGGTATCAACACAGAGCTTAAGTTGGCCAACAAACAGCAATCATTCAGACGGTTCTGTTATCTTCTGGTTTGGAATTTACACCGTTGTGACCTTCCCTTTCATGTTCATCAGTAATCTGTCGGGAAGAGAGCTTGGCAATTTCTGGAAGAGCTACAAGATAGAAAACTCATTTGGGTGTTTAGGCAGCATTTGAGTCTTAGCCACAGTCTGGTGTATTCTGTATAGTTCATGATGGGAGGAGCACACAACTTCTATTAACATTTTGTGACCTTTTCTGCAACATCTGCACCCATATTGTCAGCAACCACTGCCAGGCGCTTCCGTAAGACAACTTCAGCTTTCCATAGCTTGTTTCAAGCATCCACTGCTGAATAGTAACCAAAGAGAGAAGCCTCAAAGACTTCCTTAAGATTAATGCATAGCAGGGAAGAAAAGCACAAGTTACCTACGACCATCCTCCAAGCAACCAGTCCCTTCTCCCATTGCTTCTGCACCTGCTCCGATCTGAAGAACTCAACCTCTGTGGCAATCTCCTTTCCTCTGGCAAAGTCAGCATTCCCGCGTAAGAGACACACATTGCCTTGGCAAACTCTCCCGAACAGCCACCAACAACAGTACAACCAGACCTCTACAGTTACTTAAACTTACTTTGTGCACTATGACAAGCAAATGGATTAAAAAATGACCCAGCAGGAATTCTCCTTCCTTAATTTTTAGGTTCTAGGCATTAATTCCATTCTAGCTGCTGTGACTAATATCCACCACCACCACGCCCACGCCTCAGGATTTCCTGAAGCTAGCTCACGCATACTGCGAGCAGGAGTGGTAAGGAACTTATCTTATTCTTGGCTTGGGAAACCTGAGAATGCTGAGCATCCATTTTCATAGAGTAAGATTCCGTGGAGGTGTGTCTAGTAGAGCACCTGGAAATCAAAGCACTTGAAAGGCCATAATCGTTGCTGAGTATCTTACCTCTAATTTCTCTCCTGCAACTGTTTCCAAAATCGCATGTTTATCACAAGTATGATACTATTTGCTTCTCCTTGAGCCTGCTGGATTCAGGCGAGGAGATGTACATCTGCACCACACTCCGAACACAACTCCAGCAACTTCACAACTTCCAGAAACCTAGCAGCAGTGGACTTGCATTCCCAGTACATAAAGCCCAACTTCTCAGCTCTGCTAACCAGGAATCACCCAGACAACAGTGCCAGACCTGTATTATTACCTTTACATGGAGCTGTGTTGCACCACTATGCCAATTTGATCACGCTGCACCACCACATACCATCATATTAGGCTAGATATAACTCAAAGAGAAGCTCAAGGCTTCATTTTAGAATGTCCTAGTTGCAGACGGAAGCTTGAACACAGCATAGCAGCTCTACCATGTAAAGTTTGTATGGGAAGTGCAAAGATGGAAGACTGAAAAAAGAATCTTACTGTGTTTTCATCCATCCTCCAACTTTTATGGTTGAGGTACAACCTACAAAAGCACCTAAAATACATCAAACTGCTCTGACAATGCAGACATGGTATTTGGCCTAATGATGCTAAGAGCAGTTCAGATTGTTTGTGGGAGAAGAATCATAGAATCCTCCTGTCAGGAAAAAGAATCATAGAATCATAGAATCAACCCAGCTGGAAGAGACCTCCAAGCTCATCCAGTCCAACCTACCACCCAGCCCTGGCCAATCAACCAGACCATCGCACTAAGTGCCCCAGCCAGGCTTGGCTTCAACACCTCCAGGGACAGCGATTCTACCACCTCCCTGGCCAGCCCATTCCAATGCCAATCACTCTCTCTGCCAACAACTTCCTCCTAACATCCAGCCTGAACCTCCCCTGCCACAACTTGAGACTGTGTCCCCTTGTTCTGTTGCTGCTTGCCGGGCAGTAGAGCGCAACCCCACCTGGCTACAGCCTCCCTGCAGGGAGCTGCAGACAGCAAAACGAGGTCTGCCCTGAGCCTCCTCTTCTGGAGGCTCTACACCCCCAGCTCCCTCAGCCTCTCTGCACAGGGCTGTGCTCCAGGCCCTACTGCCCTTCTCTGGACACCTTCCAGCACCTCAACATCTCTCTCGAATTCAGGAGCCCAGAACCAGACACAGCACTCAAGGTGTGGCCTGAGCAGTGCTGTGATCCACTCCCTGCTGATATTGCTACACCAGGAGAAGTTCCAGGCATTAGTGGGCATTGCTCCATTTTTCAGCAGCACGTGAGAAAATCCAACACCAGGAAATCAACGTTTTCGAACGACCAGTGCCAGGGCAGTTACCAGGCCTTTGCTTTTGCTGCCCCAATGCAAAGCACACCACAGACTTGTTTGCCTGGTGCTTATTTGCCCAGCGACGTGGGCTACACCCACCTAACCTCCTTACACCGTGAGGGACCACGAGCAGGTGCGGGGAATGGATGGCCGCTGGTGGGATCTTGGAAAGACAAAGGAGGAGGGAAACTGGAGTGAGGAGGGGAAAGGGAGAGATGAGACCCTAAGGTGCAGGTGGGCAAGGCGCAGGGAGCGGCAGGGACACGGTTGCCAGGGGCTGGTGGGATCCCATCCTGAGGAAGCGCAGGAGCACAGCTAGGGGGTCGGTGGGAACAGCCACTTTGGGGAGCTGGGCAGCCGCACACGCACTCGCCCCGCGCCGAACCAGCGCGGAGGGCAGGCTGCAGCGCCGGCGCGTCCCCGGACCTCGGCCTCGCCCCCGCCGCCCCACACTGCGCGGCGCAGGGCGGGGGTCGCGGCAGAGCGGAGGGGCGGCGGCAGTGCCTGCGGCGGGCAGCCGGTGGCGCCTGGCGGCGGGGAAGCTGAACGCTGGCGGCCGTGGGGCGGGCGACGGGCATGGCCCCGCCGGGGGAACCCAGCCGCGGGCTGCGGCGGGCAGTGCGGAGCCCGGCGAGCTCATCGGGCGGGCGCTGGATTTCAAGAGCGAAGGGGCGCAGTGCTACAAGGACAAGAAATTCCGGGAGGCCATCGGCAAGTACCACCGCGCCCTCCTGGAGCTCAAGGCGCTGCTGCTGCTGCTGAGCCAGGAGCCAGCCGGGCAGCGCCCTCCCGCCGCAACCGCTGCCGCCGCTGGGCTCAGCGAAGAGCAGCGGCAAGCGGTGGAGGCCATCGAGGTTGACTGCTACAACAGCCTGGCAGGTCAGCGGGGCGCGGGGTGTCGGGGTCCCCCACCTTGGCCAGGCACGCTGCCTTCCCTCTCCGCACACCAGCCCTGCCTCGCTTCTCAGCCCCTTCCATCCCTTTCCTTCCGTTGCCTTCCATTTTTATTTTCGTTCTCACGCCTGGCGCAGAACTGCTGCCGGTGCACGGCTCGGGGCCCGGCTGCTTCGGGGGCTCGGTCAGGCCGCTCCTTGCACCGGGGCTCCCCTGCAGCCTTGTGGCCCCCCCAGCCCTTCCCCTGGCTTCTCCGGCCGCCGCCGGTCGGTGAATCCCCGTGTCGCCTTTCTCCCGAGGAACAGGAGAGAAGGCAGCGGCGAGTACGTGGGATGCTCAGTCTCGAAGCAATTGTGGCCCGGGAAGTGGCCAAGATTGCATGCTGTGTTTTTTTCCCTCAGCCCGAAATGTCCTTCAGTGCCTTCACCACAGCTCCCGTTCCGGTGCCTGTAATTAGCAGTATTACAGAGAGAGAGAGACTCCTTTTACCACATTTGATGTAAGGAAGGAGAAGGGTTTGGGTGCTAATGCAGTAGCTCCAAATAGTACTAGATATAAAAAGCCTTTTTTTTGGCGTCTTAGAGATGGGACTTGAAAGCAGTACAGCCTCTGCGATAGCTGCCAGTCACCACTCTGGTCAGTAGACATTTGATCATCACTCCCATTGCTCCCTGCCATCTGTTTAGAAGAGGTGCTGCAGGAAGGTGGAGGGGAAGGGTGGGGGGCTTAACTACTTTGTAGTCTGATTCTGAAGTCCTTTACAGAGACAAGAAGCTGTACCCAAGTGAGAACTGCAGGCTCAGAGGTTATTTTTGGTCCCTAGCAGGGCATGGATTTTTCCTTTCCAAGCCTGAAATCATCTCTGGAGCAAAAACTCGTGCCTAGCTGTGCACAGGGAAGAGAGAGTTCATAACCTGGGTGAGGTGCACAAGATGACAAGGTTAATAAAGCTGTTCTGTTTGCCGGAAGGATGAAGGGTTAGTCATTACCCTTTATATCCTTGGGGGAAAAAATGGCGAAACCCAGGACACTGGTGTGTCAGCTCTCATCATCACTTGGCATTCAGCTTTCTAGACAGAGTTGGTTAGCTTTTCTCCTGTTTAGTGCTGAGAAAGATGCAGCATAAAGCACTCACCAAGCCAGCATCTTCTCTTGTCTTAATCCATGACAATCTGTTCTACTTGACGTGCCTTTTGGGAGGTAATGGGGGGCACAGTTTAGACTCTTTTCATCCTGTTTTCAAATATTCATCCTTCAAAAGCCTGCTGAAATTGCATAAAGGGAGAGGCAGGTGAGATTCCAGAGGGATACCACAGCTGTGACTTTGTCTCTCCAAATTTCTGTTGACAGGTTTATTAAGATCCATTGTACTTGGCAAGGATCACTTAGATTGGCAGGGTTATACAAAGAGCCTGTAGTACTCCGAGCAATATAGCTTGTCAAGTTCTTGGGGTCAAAATAAATCTGCTCCCAGGCAATTTCTCTGCAACGGACAAATGAGATGTGGTAGTAGAAGGTAAATGAAGTGGGAGGGAGAAATGAGGTTTGCCCCAGTGGCACTTCTTGCTGAGTGCACAGGTTACACCGGCTAGAAATGTGTCTGCTCCTGCTGACAGATGTCCTGCATAGTGGTCCGTGTTCAGCTTATTTATTACCATTTTGGGTTTGTGCAGGGAATTTCTTTGATCTCCTCAGTGGTAGCAAACACAGTGTGAGAAACATGCTCCATCTTCAACCTAGATTTGAACAGATTTTTCCCTAAATTTAACCAGTGTGAACACGGGGGGAGATGAGTATAATTAACCCTGGAGTTGCAAGCACTGCTTTTCCTGGGATAACCTCGCAGCAGGTCAAGCTGCTGTTCTGCACAGACAGTTGTCACATGTTTTCAGTAGATGGCACGCACAGAGCAGAGAACAGCATTTGTCTCATCAAAGCATAGCTTCGTGTGTCTGCTGGGCTGCCTGCAAGCAGCAAAATGCCCTGCATGTCAGAGAGGGGAGTGTGCAACACTGGAATTGCAGTGTTGCTGCTTCTAGCCCAGTCCCAGAGCTTTGTTACTAGCAGGAGGATCTGAGAGCGCTGTCTAAAGGGAAGAGGCAGAAGGGAGTTCCCCCGGAACTGTCATAATAATGTGTGCCTTTCTAAGAGCGACTTCAAGAGGTGCAGCAGTGGGACCTTATTTTCTAAGTGTGCTGCAGCAGAAGCCATCATTTTCTCTGCACAGAGGCACCGAGGCGCTGGAGTTGAAGGCGGTGTTATTTGACACTGGAAGGAGAAAAGGTGCAGGAAGTTTTGCTGCTGAGCGTGGAATGGGTGCCTAGAGCCGTTTGTAAAACAAACAGATCTGCCTAGCGCCAAGAGCATTACAGCAGTACATCTTAACTCTGGAGAGAGCCCCTTTTTGTTTAGCTCTGATGCTCCCCGGTGAGTGTCCTTATTATCGAGCTCTTATAGCACCTCTGCTTACTCTTCCAGTTTAGCATTTAAGAGGCTCACCTTGCTTTTGCGCTGTCATTTCTCAAGCGGCCACCACACATCTACCTGTCACAGACGCTTTGCATCACAAATGCAGCGGCGCACACGCACACACACACTTGTTTGGGTGCAGCATCCCAGTCAGAAGAGAAGCATCAGCTACAGGTAAACATTTAGCCAGATAAGTAGGTGATAAATACACACCCAAAGGGGATTTGGGGCAGTCTCCTGTGGGAAGCCTGGAGTTCGCTGGTTGATTTTTTTTTTTGTTTAAGTCCCAGTGATTAGATAAAGAGCATGCAGACGAACATTCACAGGCTCACAGGATGTTAGGGGCTAAAAGGGACCCAAGGAGATGATGCAGTCCAACCCTCTGCCACAGCAGGACAATGCTATCTGACAGAGATCACAGAGGAACACATCCAGACAGGCCTTGAAAGCCTCCAGAGAAGGAGACTCCACAGCCTCTCTGGGCAGCCTGTGCCAGTGCTCTGGGACCCT
The DNA here is from genome assembly GCA_013400475.1 of Tricholaema leucomelas. Lineage (NCBI taxonomy): Eukaryota > Metazoa > Chordata > Aves > Piciformes > Lybiidae > Tricholaema lacrymosa > Tricholaema leucomelas. The sequence continues at coordinate 31,328 of WAAF01003969.1, read as the reverse complement.
TACAGGAAAGAAGTTCCTCCTTGTGTTGAGGCAGAACCGCTTTTGCTGCAACTTACACCCATTGCTCCTTGTCCTATCCCAGGGAGCAGTGATCAGAGCCTGTCCCCTGCTCCTGGCAGCCCTCAGATGCTTAAACATCAAATATATTATTATCTTATCTATCAATTATATTAAGCTATTGTCAGAGCCTGTATTGCCTTGCAGAATGTAAATTTAGGCACAAACGTGCACACAGATTATTTTTAGCTTTGCTTCTTTTGTAGAGCACTTTCAACGGGCAGTCCTCCCACTGTGAGGTGTTTGTATTTAATCAGATCCCCATAATATTCAGCATGTTTTCTTGAGGACCCCTGTTGCAGAGCTGTGTGGTTATCTTCACTCACTAAACTATTTAGCCCATTAAAAGGATCCTAAATCTGCCAGGTTTTAAATTCTTGTGGCTGTAGATCCAACCTTGGATTTTCACTGCTTGCCATTGTCAGCGCTGCTCACGTTTCTTTCAGTAAGTTAGTAGCTGGGCCTCATAGAATCACATAATCAGTCAGGGTTGGAAGGGACCACAAGGAGCAGCCAGTTCCAACCCCCCTGCCATGCCCAGGGACACCCTACCCTGGAGCAGGCTGCCCACAGCCTCAGCCAGCCTGGCCTTAAACACCTCCAGCCATGGGGCCTCAACCACCTCCCTGGGCAACCCAGTCCAGCCTCTCACCACTCTCATGCTCAACAGCTTCCTCCTCACCTCCAGGCTGACTCTCCCCACCTCCAGCTTTGCTCCATTCCCCCCAGTCCTGGCACTCCCTGACAGCCTAAGAAGACCCTCCCCAGCTTTTTTGGAGGCTCCCTTCAGATCCTGGAAGGCCACAAGAAGGTCACCTGGGAGCCTCCTCTTCTGCAGACTGCACAGCCCCAACTCTTTCAGTCTGTGCTCACAGCAGAGCTGCTGCAGCCCTCTGAGCATCCTCCTGGCCCTGCTCTGGACACACTCCAGCATCTCCACATCCCTCTTGTCCTAGGGGCTCCAGAACTGGATGCAGTACTCCAGGTGGGGTCTCAGCAGAGCAGGGTGGGAGAATCCCCTCTCTGGCCCTGCTGGCCACATTTCTCCTGCTGCAGCCCAGGCTCTGCTTGGCTTTCTGGGCTGCAAGTGCACACTGCTGGCTCCTGTTGAGCTTCTCCTCCACCAGCACCCCCAAGTCCCTCTGCTCAGGGCTGCTCTCCAGCCACTCACTGCCCAGCCTGGATTAGTGCTTGTCATTGCCTCGACCCAGCTGCAGGACCTTGCACTTGGTCTTGTTGAATCTCCTGAGGTTGGCTTGTGCTTCAGTTTAAGCTCTAAGAGTTTTGTCTTGAAGGAATTCCCCCTCACACCTGCAGAGGCCAGTGCTGCTGCACTCTCACATGGGCCTTCCACTGCCCCATGAGTCTTTCTGATAGATGCCACCAAACCCACAAGCAGCATGGTCAGGGTTCCCAGAAATTGCTGGGGTAGGCAAAGCAAAAGCCTAGCAGCCTGCAGAATGAATACAGCGCTGTAAGGCAACCAGCCCTATCTTTATGACTCATGATGGTCTCTGACCTTGAGGAAGTCACTTGACCTCTTTTTGCCTCTCTGAGCCCTCTTGAGAGTAAAGAACAGGGACGGCAGTCTCATGCTGATGGTGCATGAGTTTCCCCCAGGTCAGTGGTTTGTGTCCTTCTGAAAGGAGATGAGGATGTGAAGAATTCCTGCAGAAAAGCAAGCTGGCCAAATATCCCTCAGGAGGCCTTAGACTTCTTTCTATTGCTACAGCATCTGGAAGAAGCTTAAATACTTTGTGTACTGCACGCAGGTAGGGATCGTTTTCCTCCAAGTGGAACCATTACTCTCATTTAAACACAATTATTTTAGCCCAGTATTACTGCTAAAAGTGTACAAAAGCTAAAGGACTATGTCTGCTCTGCAGGGGGAAATGAGTCCTGATCATTCCAAAGTAGCAAAATGCTTAGGGTAAGCATAGTTTTAAGTTCTTTTATGGTGAGGGAATGTTGCAGTGTGATAAGCAAACTTTTGCTGGTTTCCCTAAGTATGCAGAAATGCTAGAGCTAATCCTGGCAGGAGGAAAGAACCAGGGAGAGAACAAGGAGGGATGCTGCAGGATCTGGATTTCTAATCTGTGTGCTACCCAACACTGTTACCTTCACCAAGCCTTTCCGTTCAGTTTATCTGTTGGAGGGTAGGAGAGCCCTGCAGAGGGACCTGGCCAGGCTGGATGGGTGGACAGAGGCCAAGGGGATGAGACTGAACAAGGCCAAGTGCAGGGTTCTACACTTTGGCCACAACAACCCCAAGCAGCACTACAGGCTGAGGACAGAGTGGCTGAGAGCAGCCAGGCAGAGAGGGCCCTGGGGGTGCTGGTAGAGAGGAGCTGAAGATGAGGCAGCAGTGTGCCCAGGTGGGCAGCAGAGCCAATGGCATCCTGGGCTGGCTCAGGAGCAGTGTGGGCAGCAGGACAAGGGAGGTTCTTCTGCCCCTGTGCTCAGCACTGCTCAGGCCACCCCTTGAGTGCTGTGTCCAGTTCTGGGCTCCTCAATTCAAGAGAGATGTTGAGGTGCTGGAAGGTG
>WAAF01003969.1:0-28691 GCA_013400475.1 Tricholaema leucomelas | reverse complement strand
AGGAAGTTGTCAGAGAAAGTGATTGGCATTGGAATGGGCTGCCCAGGGAGGTGGTGGAGTCACCATCCCTGGAGGTGTTGAAGCCAAGCCTGGCTGGGGCACTTAGTACCATGGTCTAGGGCTGGTTGCTAGGTAGGACTGGATGATCTTGGAGGTCTCTTCCAACCTGGTTGATTCTGTGATCTGTCTGCCTTTATGACCTCTTGGGAGCACCCTAAGGTTTGATAATTTATGTGAATGTCAAGGGAATGTACCAGGTTTATGTCTCCATTTGGGTACCTTTGGTTTGCTGTAGGAGTCTCGGCAGGAGGCCACACACAGCTGCATAGAGTGTAACAAAATGTAGGCACCTGAGGTACCAGTTTCAGCCTGGATGAAGAGGTTTGGCTTCCCTCAGTGGCACAACTATGCACTGGTACTGTCATGACTATGTAAAGGTCACAGTGACAGTCCCACAAAATGTCACTTCTAGCAACTTAGGAACCTCTTAGCATCCTCTGGCCCTGGGCTGTCAGTACTGTTTCCCCATGTCAACCACTTGCACAGCCTGGGGCGAGTAGTCCCACTGAGAAATCCAAGTAAAAATACTTCTCATACCTAATCCAAGTACCAGAACCCCCAAATCTAAACATGGGAAAAGCTGGTGCAGCTTGTCTCTGCTGACCACCCACTAGGCCTCCTCACAAGGAGCCTCTGCTAAAATCCCATCCCAGTATATAACTGTTAACACGTACAGACTCTACCAGGACACATGGTGCTGTGGGTGTTAAAGGCAGGCTTGGATTGTTGCTTGATGTGAAGGGCTTTTTATGTGCTGCATCAACAAAACAGCCTCTGGAAGAGCATCACGCAACAAGGAAGAGAGGAGTGCAGCAAACAGAGCAGGAGGTGGTTTGTACTTCTGCTGGTTGAGGAAGGACCTTCCTGACGCTTGCCAGGAATGCACTTGCTCAGCCAGGGTGCCCAGGAGTGTCCTGTTTGACAGGGCTGCTGAGACAGTCACAGAATCAGTCAGCCTTCGAAGGGACCACAAGGTGCAGCCAGTTCCAACCCCCTGCCATGCCCAGGGACACCCTACCCTAGAGCAGGCTGCACACAGCCTCAGCCAGCCTGCCCTTAAACACCTCCAGCCATGGGGCCTCAACCACCTCCCTGGGCAACCCATTCCAGCCTCTCACCACTCTCATGCTCAACAGCTTCCTCCTCACCTCCAGGCTGACTCTCCCCACCTCCAGCTTTGCTCCATTCCCCCCAGTCCTGTCATTCCCTGACAGCCTAAAAAGTCCCTCCCCAGCTTTTTTGTAGCCCACAAGAAGGTCACCTGGGAGCCTCCTCTTCTCCAGACTGAACAGCCCCAACTCTTTCAGTCTATGCTCACAGCAGAGCTGCTGCAGCCCTCTGAGCATCCTCCTGGCCCTGCTCTGGACACACTCCAGCATCTCCACATCCCTCTTGTCCTAGGGGCTCCAGAACTGGATGCAGTACTCCAGGTGGGGTCTCAGCAGAGCACAGCAGAGGGGGAGAATCACCTCCCTGGCCCTGCTGGCCACACTTCTGCTGCTGCAGCCCAGGCTCTGGTTGCTTTCTGGGCTGCAAGTGCACACTGCTGGCTCCTGTTGAGCTTCTCCTCCACCAGCACCCCCAAGTCTCTCAGCTCAGGGCTGCTCTCCAGCCACTCCCTGCCCAGCCTGGAGTTATACGTGGCATTGCCTCGACCCAGATGCAGGACAGTATCACAGTCTCACAGTATCACCAAGGTTGGAAGAGACCTCACAGATCATCAAGTCCAACCTGTTACCACAGAGCTCAAGGCTAGACCATGGCACCAACTGCCACGTCCAGTCCTGCCTTGAACAGCTCCAGGGACAGTGACTCCACCACCTCCCTGGGCAGCCCATTCCAGTAGCCAATGACTCTCTCACTGAAGAACTTTCTCCTCACCTCAAGCCTAAATTTCCCCTGGTGCAGCTTGAGGACCTTGCATTTGTTGAACCTCCTGAGGTTGGCTTGTGCCCACCTCTGAAGCCTGTCCAGGTTCCTCTGGATGGATCCCTGCCCTCCAGCCTGGCTTCTGCACTACACAGCTTGGTGTGGTCAGCAAACTTGCTGAGGCTGCACTCAGAGCCTCTGTCCATGGCACCCACACAGATGTATATGACAGTATTACTCCAGGTAGGTGTAGCTGCAGCAAGGAATAAACACAGATGAGTATTTGTGGGTTGGGTTGGTTTTGTTGTTTTTTTGGTGATAGGCCCAAATCCTGACATACATTTAGGAAAGAAGTGGGATTTGAAGCCACTGTAATGAACTACTCTTTATAAATACTCAATATCTTGTTGCCTTTTATTTTGAAGTACTAAATTCTCCATGTTCAGAGAGAGGATGGGATGGAAATACATCCAGATGCTGAGGGGAGGGAGGAAGAGAAAGGATTTCAAGCTGCCACCAAGCTTGATTTAAGTGATACCTGTCTGACAGCATCTCTCTTGCTGAAGCAGGAGATGCCAATGGCATCCTGGGCTGGCTCAGGAGCATTGTGGCCAGCAGGACAAGGGAGGTTCTTCTGCCCCTGTGCTCAGCACTGCTCAGGCCACAGCTTGAGTGCTGTGTCCAGTTCTGGGCTCCTCAATTCAAGAGAGATGTTGAGGTGCTGGAAGGTGTCCACAGGAGGGCGCCAAAGCTGGTGAGGGGCCTGGAGCACAGCCCTGTGAGGAGAGGCTGAGGGAGCTGGGGGTGTGCAGCCTGCAGAAGAGGAGGCTCAGGGTAGAGCTCATTGCTGTCTGCAGTTCCCTGAAGGGAGGCTGTAGCCAGATGGGGTTGGGCTTTTCTGCCAGGCAAGCAGCAACAGAAGAAGGTGACACAGCCTCAAGCTGTGCCAGGGGAGGTCTAGGGTGGATGTTAGGAGGAAGTTGTTGGCAGAGAGAGTGATTGGCATTGGAATGGGCTGCCCAGGGAGGTGGTGGAGTTGCCGTGCCTGGGGGTGTTGAAGCCAAGCCTGGCTGGGGCACTTAGTGCCATGGTCTGGTTGACTGGACAGGGCTGAGTGCTAGGTTGGGCTGGATGAGCTTGGAGGTCCCTTCCAACCTGCCTAATTCTATGATTTTCCTCTGTACATGTCACTGTTCTTCCAAACATTTTCTAAACATGAGGCTCTGGTGGTTTTTCTTTGCCCTTTTGCCACATGTTTAATTCCCTTCCCTTTGCATGAGGAGCAGCCTGTCTCAGCTGACCTTGTTCACCTAAAGCTATTATTGAGAAGGTAGAGGTTCCCTGCCAGACTGCCCAGAGGAGTCTCGGTGAGCCGAGTCGGGTCTATGGCAGATGAAGCAGGAAAGCTTCCAGAGCAGAGCAGTAGTTGATTTGTTTACTGGCTGCTCTTCACCTTCAGAACACTGGAATGTTTTTTGAGAGTTCTCTAGTACCATGTCCTGCCAGCTTTACTCCATCCTCCTTTGAAATGTTGGCCTAGAGTTTCCTCCATTGAGTCACAACCTCTTACACCTCCACAGACTTCCATCAGTGCTGTGCTGAAGATGGTTCAGCAAAACCTGGTGGCAGCAGCAAGTCTGGTTCACAATCTATTGCTAAATACACTCATGAGCTCCATGATTACCCCTCTGAGACCTGGGCCACCTCTGCATGGTTTGGCAGGTGAAGCATCCTTCTTCCCCTTCACTTGAGCTCAGACACAGACATTTCTAACCCAAGTGCAGACCTGCTTCTCCAGCCTCATGTCTAGAACTGCTTCGCGGCACATCTGTTCCTTAGCGGTGTCCTTCTCACAGTGGAAGTACACAAGCAGTGCTCCAAGTGTGGAGGTGAGCAGAAGCTTTCACACGGATTTTAGGCTGAGATCTAAGGTGCAGTTGATGAAGGGGCTGCTCTGAGGAAAGGAACAGAATAAAGAAAAGGGGAGTTCTACATGTTGCCAGCTCCCTGTTTCTCGATGTTGTGCTATCTCACAGAAAACAACACAGCCAGGACACACAAAACGAAGAGAGGGAGCAAAATACATTGGCTGTTCGTTCTTGTCTTTGCTCTCGTGGTTCATGGATGAAAGACTGACAGAGAAGGAAGACAACTGTTTATTAATCTTGTTTTCTGCTTGCTCAAGCAACCATACCAGTGACTAATGCTGAGGACTGAAAAATTATTTGAGAAAGAGTCAATATTAACTGTAATTAACTAGAAAGTTGCTGCTAAAGGCTGCCCAGAAATCTATCTGGCTTTCTTTATTCCTGCACTGCACCTTGGATGGGAAACAGTAAGCTTAGGACATTGACAGATGAATGCAGGTAGATCTGGTGGTGGCATGGAGCGTTACTGTTTTGTTCTATTTAAGAAAGGTTGTGGCATCAGTGCAGTTTCTGGAAGCTTTGCTGAATTGCTTCAGCTTGGGCACGTTCCCTTGTGCAGCCCTGGGGGCTGATGACAGGACCTTGGAGGTTGCTGTGTGCCTGTCGTACACTGGCCTAGGCAGCTGCAAAAGGCAGCTGTTGAAGGTGGGGCTGGAGCAGATAGGTCTGTTTCATAACCGCCTGGAGCTTAGTATTGTTTCTAGCAGTGCCCTAAGACAATTTGTGGGAATGAATTAGGTAGAGTCACATTTTCTCTCTGTGATAACCCATGGCAGAAGTGACAGCTAAAGGTTGTTGCTCCCAGCTGCCATAGCTTGATGTGCCAGAGCTCATCTGGCACTATCCATAGGCAGGAGCTAATGTCAAGATTTTTACTTGAAGACCCACTCCATTCTCCCTACTCTCCAAAATTCCTGCCACGCCGTTGCCCTGAGGCTCAGAGGCTGGACAGCACCATCTGCTTCTCGGCTTTGCCCTGCTTACCCAGTTGCCCTAGCATGTTTCTCAGCTCAGGAGTTAAGATGGCTTACACAGCTCATGCCTTTACCCTTTGAACTCCTCTACTCCTCTCCCAGTTGCAATGTGGTTATGTCATAGTTCTTTACCTCCTAGACAAAATTTTGTCCCTTCCAAGGCTTCTCCCACCTCTGTTCTGACAGCGAAGCCTTACTGTTCTCTCTGTTCTCATACTCTGTGCCAGAGCACCCTGTACCAGATTCATTTGAACTTACACTAGGTTGGACCTACTTTGCCTTCCCATCTCTGCTGTAACATCTGCAGGGAGACCTGCAGGTGCTGGCTACCTATTCTACATAACAAGGAGGAACACTTCTCTACAACAGTGCATACAGGTGCAAGTGCAGGACTCTATTCCCTATCTTGGGATCACAGAATGGTTTAGGTTGGAAGGGACCTCAAAGCTCAGCCAGTTCCAACCCCTGCCATAGGCAGGGTCACCTCCCACTAGAACAGGTCGCTCAAGGCCTCATCTAACCTGGCCTTGAACACCCCAGGGAGATTGTGGAGCACAGAAGCACAGAATGTGACCTTCTCTGTCACACAGCCTCCCTGGGCAACCTGTGCCAGTGTCTCACCGCCCTCACTGAAAAGAACCTTTCCCTAACATCTAGTTTGAATCTCCCCTCTTCAAGTTTTAACCCATTACCCCTTGGGTTCCTCTGCCACTTGGAGGAGGAAGTTATCATCAGTGCATTCCAGGAACCTCTTAGATTGCTGCTATGCTGTCCTTCCAACAGATGTCAGGGTGGTTGAAGTCCTCCATGAGGACCAGGGCCAGTGACTGTGAAGCTTCTCTCATCTTCACACCCACTGATAAAATTACCAACTCCTCCAGTCAGGGGCATAAATTTTAGCCAAGTTACAGCTTCACTCATCACAGTCTAAAGCATTCAAGATGAATATGTGCTGCTAGTCACCACTCCTAAATGGTTCTGCAATAGTCTCTCAGCTGGAGTTGGGGGGGAAGGCAATCTTGTGCTTTTTGCACCTCTAGCAGTTGTGGATCAGTCTGTCGGAGAACCCAGAACTTCTGGACAAGTGGCCCAAGCTCCTGACTATCAAGACATCTCAGTCCTATTCTCTCATATGTACCATCAGCAAGTCAGGAGCTCATTACACATCCCTCCACAGAGAGAACAACCACTCGCACATTGTTGCGTGGTTGCAAGCCTACAGCACTTCTTTTGCCTTCAACCTATGCATGCTTTGGCAGCTCAGCTCTCTGCCCTACTCAAGTGAATACTCTTCTAGCTACTGCTCACTATTCCCTTTCTTTCTCTAGGAAGAGCACTGCCCATTGCATTTGGTTGCTGCCAGTTTAGGGGCTGTCATGTAGGTGGTTCTGCATTGATGGCAACAGCAACTCATTTCATGTTGGAGTGGCGGGCAGCACCACTCTCCTAATCTAGCCATTGACCTGGTTGTCTGGGAGCTGCTGGAGAGGAGCATCTCTGTCAGCCAGCAAAGAACCACCAAAGCAGTGTTATGTTGATACCAAAGCTCCTGTTGATGCCCTGGTTACACCTGTCAGTTTTCATACCTCTGGTGAGGTATCTAAAGAGCTTATTCTCTACCTCAGAAAGTTCAAGAGAGGTATCTCCCTTGCTATAAGTCATCTTATTCTGCAAGGCGAGAGAGTTCAGGCCCTTCATGGTAGAACTTTATTGGGCAGTGGTGAAAATTCACTACCTCTCTGATCCATCTGTAAGGCTTAGCCTAACATACAAGACTTAACTCTCAACTCTGTGCAGCAGAACTGTTCACTGCTAGCTGAAGCAGATGGAGAGCAGAATACAAGACAAGCAGCAGGGTATCCTTTCCCGTGCATATTCCCCAGTTCAGAGAGAAGAAATTCACTCCTGGAAGCAAATTAAAAGCAGAGGAAGTGTTTAGGACTTGAAGTTTTATGTCAGACCTTTAGTGCTTCCTTGGGCTGACATCACTAATAAATGTCTACCTCTGGTGTGCTTCAGCATCCCTACAGTTGCCATCTACAATTTCACCCTTAAACAAAAAGCATCTCTCTGCTGTAAAGAATGATCTTTCAGCCAGCTGCAGAGAAGCAGCTGTGAGAATTCACATTTCTCTGCCCCATTCCTGCTCCTGGTGAGGGAACTGGAAGAAAGATTGTTTCATCCCCACTTTCAGAGAATAAATCCATGCCATGTTGGCTATGCCAGTGGCCACAGCCTCTCATGAACAGGCACTGCCCAGCAAGGTTGTCACCCTACCCAGATGACCTTGCAGAAGCAGAATGATGAGGCAAAGAGGCTGCACAGTGCTCTGGAATGCCATGGTAAGTCAGCCCTAGCTGTTCTGCAAAGGCACCTTTTATTCTTCTCCAGAAACAAATCAGAATCTCAGCCCCGTGCCTGGAGCAGTGATTTTTTTAGTTGCCATCAAGCTGCACGGCCAAGAAACAAGCCTCAACTCCTTTGCTCACCATGTTTTTTAATGCTAGCACAATCCAAATCCTAGATTACTATCCTCTTAAATGCTCTGGGTGATTAATTGCTTAAGACACAGTAGTGCATTTATATTGCAAGGAAATAAGATCCTCATCTGTACTGGAAGTACAAAGGAAATGTATTCATTTTCCTTTACACATTTCCTAGCTACTGTGGTGGAGCTGAGACTGAGGCCACTCACGAGCTTGGCTCCTGGGGTGGGAGGGGATAAATTAAATTAGTAGATTAATACAAAGTAAATTTTTTTAAACCCAGGGCTGATTAGCTTGGAGTACACTGCCAGAAGGTATCATGGAGTTAAAGAACCTAATAAGGTTAGAAGAGAAGGCTTAGACATGTAACTAATCAGGACATTCTCTGCTGTATTAGCTAGGATAAAAACTGTAAAGGAAATATTACATTTTTCATGCTTGAGAACCACTGCTAACTGGTTTGGACTTATGAATAAACTTCCCTGAGACTCTCATTTCCCTGTCCACAACCATGTCACATAAGTGACTGTCATCCCCTGATCCCCTAGCATATTCACAGAATCTCTTAGGTTGGCAAAGCCCTTCAAGCTCATTGAGCCCAATCGTTGGTTTCACACTGACAAGTCCTTGACTCAACCAAAGCCCTCAGCACAACATCTCATCACTGTGAATTGCTATGGTTGCAAAGGACCACCAGCATCAGCCAGTCCAACCTTCATCCCAGCAGCCTTCAGCACCAGACCATAGCGTCAAGCTCCACATCCACTCTCCCCTTAAATCCTTCCAGGGATGGCAACTCCACCACGTCCCTGGGCAGCCTGTTCCAGTGCCTGACCATGTGCTCAGGAAAGAACTTCTCCAACATCCAACCTAAACCTCCCCTGATGCAACTTGAGGCCATTTCCTCTTCTCCTATCATTAGTAATTCAGGAGAAGAGACCAGCTGCAGCCTCACTACAATCTCCTTTTAGGTAGCTGTAGAGGGCAATAAGGTCCCCTCTCAGCCTCCTCTTCCCCACACTAAACACCCCCAGCTCCCTCAGCAGCAACTCACAGGCCATGTTTGCCAGACCTCTCCCCAGCCTCATTGCCCTTCTCTGCACCGCTACAGCACCTCAATGTCCCTCCTGTACTGTAGTGACCAACACTGGACACAGCACTCGAGATGTGGGCGCACAAATGCTGAGTATTCCTTTTCCTCTTTGGCTGTTTCCAGCTTGCAAGCTCACAAATTTTGGCCAAAAAAAAACCCCAAAAAAATAGTAATCTTACCAGTCCCCAAGTGCAGGATCTAGGATTTCACATTGCCAGCTTCCAGCCCAAATAAAGCACTGCTGTGTGCCAGCGTGTGACTGATTTTACGTCACATTGTCATCTCTGTCCCTTCTGACAGCACCTTGAAACTTCACAGTCAGTAGGGCACTTCTGCTGTTACTTCCTTCTTACCAGCTCTGTGCACTCCAAGGGATGCAGTAAGCAGAGTCTAGGGTGGGTTGTCAGCCACAGAAAGCCTGACACAGGCTCGACAGCTCCTTTGAGAACTACTATCATAGAATCAGTCAGGGTTGGAAGGGATCACAAGGAGCAGCCAGTTCCAACCCCCCTGCCATGCCCAGGGACACCCTACCCTAGAGCAGGCTGCCCACAGCCCTCAGCCAGCCTGGCCTTAAACACCTCCAGACATGGGGCCTCAACCACCTCCCTGGGCAACCCATTCCAGCCTCTCACCACTCTCACACTCAACAGCTTCCTCCCCACCTCCAGCTTTGCTCCATTCCCCCCAGTCCTGTCATTCCCTGACAGCCTAAAAAGTCCCTCCCCAGCTTTTTTGTAGCCCCCTTCAGATCCTGTAAGGCCACAAGAAGGTCACCTGGGAGCCTCTTCTTCTGCAGCCTGCACAGCCCCAACTCTTTCAGTCTGTGCTCACAGCAGAGCTGCTGCAGCCCTCTGAGCATCCTCCTGGCCCTGCTCTGGACACACTCCAGCATCTCCATATCCCTCTTGTCCCAGGGGCTCCAGAACTGGATGCAGGTACTAGATACCTTTTAATATATGGTAACACCAGCGTATTTTAGTCACTCCTACTGTCTCTCCTAAACCAGCTAATTGGATCAGTGAAGTCAGAGTCTTTCTTCTAGAACAGGAATGAAGAGCTTGGGAGCAGCAGAAAACTGAGGAGCCCATGCTAGACACTGGAATAAAGCATGGCCAAGAAGGCAGGATGGGGAGGAAGAGCTGATATCTGTCTACAAGTTGAGAGGCAGAGGCAGCTTGCTTTGGGCTTTCCAAGTATTTGTGGATCCTCAGTTCATTTTGCACTAATCTCTCCCTGTGGAGAGTATGAACCTGTCATACAGTTTAGGTTTTACTTTTCCACACAAGCAGAAACATATGAGGATGTTTAGGAGGTTTTGGTACCTAGAGAGGAAGAAAGGAAAGCCACTGGCTGGGAAGTTGTGCTGACATTCTGATACTCCCATCTCATCCCATTAGGGTCGGGAACTAGGAGTCAACTGATGAGATTATTGACAGATATTATCAAGCTGTCTGTAATGATCTTTTTATTGGTGAGAAGACAGAATATCCTCCTTGTTTGCAAGCTTGGACTACAGTGAAAGAAGAGAAATATTTCATGGAAGAGATTGTTTGGAAACTACAGTGCCTGCTTAGTATCTTAGCCTGGTAGTAAAACTTCATGCAGCATTTCCTTAGGGAAAAATCAAATCAATTTTTTAATGCTTTCAGCATCCTCTTTTGAGGAATGCTGGGTTGTATTCTTGAAAGGCACAGCACACAGTCTCAAGCTGTGCCAGGGCAGGTTTAGGCTGGATGTTAGGAGGAAGTTGTTGGCAGAGAGAGTGATTGGCACTGGAATGGGCTGCCCAGGGAGGTGGTGGAGACGCTGTGCCTGGAGGTGTTGAAGCAAAGCCTGGCTGGGGCACTTAGTGCCATGGTCTGGTTGACTGGACAGGGCTGGGTGCTAGGTTGGGCTGGATGAGCTTGGAGGTCTCTTCCAACCTGGTTGATTCTATGATTCTTAGTGCAGACAGAGATGCTTTACTACCCCTGCTGTGCTCTCTTGGTGTAGGCTTCTTCCATTCCCGTGTGTTATACAGCTCCTTTTAGCCCCGATCCAGACTAACAATTCAACACAGGTTTAAAATTGGGCTGGGCCATCCACAGGCAGCCTGCAGTGCCTGCAGACTCAAGATCAATAACTTCAGCTTCAGAGAAATGTGCAGAGCATTCCGGAAGTCCAGATCTTTTTACACTGAATATCTAACTCACAGTAGGTTAAGACCAAGGTGAGTTTTAATCTAAGCTAACCCTTCCCTTGTCATCTCACAAGACACATTTTATCTCGTTTGGTTTAGAAGGCAATGGCAATTTAAATTGCATGGCTCATTTTTTCAGTCTTAGGTAGTAATGGTATCCCTCTTAAGTCTCCCAGTGGAGGCTCTGAGCTCCATGTGCTTGTTGCAAGTGCCATTTACACAGAGTGCAGTATGCAGAGAGTAATGGTGCATCCATTAGTGGCATGGCTAGAAAATGATGTCTGTTCCAAGACATTTTTTTTCAGTCCTCCTAGGTTTTTTCCCCCTTGTTATTGTTGCTGTTATATTACAATAACATTTCTTCCCAAACACTTAAAGCAGAAGCTAGCACTACATTTTCTGTTTTCTGAGTAAAGGCATCACCACGAATGATGCCAAGACTTCTCCAGTAGCAGAAGCATGAGGCTCTCCTGGTCTGCTGTTATTTTGGGTCTGTATAAGGAGATATGAGAACAAAGCCTGTCTGATGATATATAAAGATCTTAATCAAATGCTTGAATAGTACCCTGAGGCAGCAGCATGAAAGCATCAATCATGTGTTTTCCAGGGTATCATAGAATCAACCAGGCTGGAAGAGACCTCCAAGATCATCCAGTCCAACCTAGCACCCAGCCCTGGCCAATCAACCAGACCATGGCACTAAGTGCCCCAGCCAGGCTTGGCTTCAACACCTCCAGGGACGGTGACTCCACCACCTCCCTGGGCAGCCCATTCCAATGCCAATCACTCTCTGCCAACAACTTCCTCCTGACATCCAGCCTAGACCTCCCCTGCNAGCCCAGAACTGGACACAGCACTCAAGGTGTGGCCTGAGCAGTGCTGAGCACAGGGGCAGAAGAACCTCCCTTGTCCTGCTGGCCACACTGCTCCTGAGCCAGCCCAGGATGCCATTGGCTCTCCTGCCCACCTGGGCACACTGCTGCCTCCTCTTCAGCTCCCCTCTACCAGCACCCCCAGGTCCCCCTCTGCCTGGCTGCTCTCAGCCACTCTGTCCTCAGCCTGTAGTGCTGCTTGGGGTTGTTGTGGCCAAAGTGTAGAACCCTGCACCCTCCAACAACTCCACACCTGCTCCTAGCTTGGTGTTATCTGCAAACTTACTGATGCTGGACTCAATCCCTGGTCCAAATCATCAATAAAGATATTGAACAGGCCTGTGCTCAGCACTGATCCTTGGGGCACACCACTAGTGCCAGCTGGATGTGGCACCATTCACCAGGGCAAGACTATGCACCACCTTCCTGCAATTTAAAAAGTTTTAAGGAAGCTGCTGGTTGCTATACTTGGAGTAAGACCCTATCAGAAAGCAAAGTCCTGTGCAGAGTTCAGTTGTGGTTATTTCTGGGAAAGCCACTCAGTTTGTGCCATCCTGAGCTTGCGGTGGTTGGTGTACCTAGCGCTCGCTAATGAGTGATAATCCACATCAGCTGTTCAGCTCCAGTGGTAGAGTCAAAACAAGCACAGCAAAGAGGGACTATCTTCTTCAGGTATAGGCAGAAATGGGCTTAGTTACTTCTCCCTTTTCAACTGAAAAAAAAAAACATCAATACAGGCTGTTTTTCAGTGGAAAACAAAGGTCATTCGGATTCAGATCCTTTTGCATGGTTATACAAGAGTGCTTCAGCCACATAATTTACTGTTAGCTCCTACAAAGGACACCAGCTTCAGACTCCAGTGCTAGCCCTCAGCACTGCAGGTTAGTATTGCTTGGTGAGTACACCCAGCAGAGAAAAGAATGATTCAGAGCAGGAATGTACTTCTGGTTAAGTGACCTATCTGCTAGTTCTGCTGCTACACACACCTAGGGAGGCCAGTTTTCTCTGCTTGGATTTCACTGCTATAAATGCTCCTCGGTCTCCAGGCTGACTGCACAGGGTATCTATGCCCCAGCTCCTCATCACAGGTTCACAGCTCCACTTATGCCCTAGACTTTCTCTTCTCATTCTCATACACCCTCTCATCACCCCACCAGTTTGGTGCCTCTGTGCCCACGTCCCATCCCCCTGAAAGCACATCTCCCTGTGTTTCTGTCATGGACACAACCTCTCTCAGCTTGGTTTCCACTTCATGCACTTCTTTCTTCCTCCACCCAGTGAAACAACTGGAGCTTCTTTTGCCCCTCTCCTAGTTTCCAAATCCCCAGTTTTTCCTGGACTGGATTGTGCCCAGGGTGGACAGTCAGTGGACTAGGTACTAAACCAGTTCTGGGCTCCTCAATCCAAGAGAGATGTTGAGGTGCTGGAAGGTGTCCAGAGAAGGGCAGCAAGGCTGGGCAGGGGCCTGGAGCACAACCCTGTGAGGAGAGGCTGAGGGAGCTGGGGGTGTGCAGCCTGCAGAAGAGGAGGCTCAGGGCAGACCTCATTGTTGTCTGCAGTTTCCTGAAGGGAGGCTGTAGCCAGCTGGGGTTGGGCTCTGCTGCCAGGCAAGCAGCAACAGAAGAAGGGGACACAGTCTCAAGTTGTGCCAGGGGAGATCTAGGCTGGATGTTAGGGGGAAGTTGTTGGCAGAGAGAGTGATTGGCACTGGAATGGGGTGCCCAGGGAGGTGGTGGAGTTGCTGTCCCTGGAGGTGTTGAAGCCAAGCCTGGCTGGGGCACTTAGTGCCATGGTCTGGTTGATTGGCCAGGGCTGGGTGCTAGGTTGGACTGGATGAGCTTGGAGGTCTCTTCCAACCTGCTTGAGTCTATGATTCTATATCCTAAAGCATCCCTTCAGAATTCTATATGCTGTACTTACTCTAGTGGTGTTATTTCTGGAAGATTATCAGTTGGCCAGCTATAGATTACCCCAGTGATGACAGAAGGCACCTGCTTGACACAAATGATACCTGCCAGATTTCATCTTGCAAAGCCAAGTGATGAGTAGGCATGAGACAAATCCAGAGAGGCAGTCACCAGAGATCCTCAGCAAGGTACAAAGTAGTTCTGTTTCCCTAGCCTGTCTTTCAAAAACACCTGAAAGGTCTTGGCTGACATTTCCAAAGGCAGGCATGGCACATGGAATAGTTTTAATCCAAAAACTTGAAAGACTGAAGTTACAAGCAGCTGACTGTCTGCTACAGTGGGAGGTACAAGGCAATCATAAAAACAGGCAGCACGCCTGGCTTCCCTGGGTGATAGCAAATAGCAAGCAAGACGAGCTGAACTACCAACCCAAAGTGTTCCTGGAGGGCAAGGGCATTCTCATCCCTCAGAGCAACAGCAACAGTCCTGTTCTATCAGTGTGCTGGCTGAGCCCAGGGAACGTGCTACAGGGTAGGGATACACCAGTGCTATTTGCAGAGTAATGTGGCTCACTCTTAAGTGTTCTGTAACATAGACGAGTCTTGAGCCTTGCCTACAGCAGGAATTTAGCCACAGGTATGCACTGTGGCTGCAGAAATGTTGTGGCATGCAGATTTACCCTTTGGGGAAAACTCCCAGATGGGCAAGACTCCTGATAACTGACCAGATTTCCATGTTAAGACCCTTACATCCTACTTCCAGGTTTAGATCTTGGCTCAGCCAGAATGAGAAGCCAAAAGTTTGGGCCAAGTCGAGCTATCTGCGCAACCTGCAGAGGCATTCACGCAGAAACCAGTATGGACATGTAATGCCATTTCTTAGACAAAGAGGTGATTAACCTTTGGAAGAAATGGGCTGTCATGGATCCCTTCCCACTAGCACCTGTCAAGCCTACTCATCTTCCTCAAAGATACTCAGCAGTTCAAAATTAACTCATAGAATCATAAAGGTGTTTCAGCTAGAAGAGACATTTATGATTATCAAGTTCAAACCACTGACCTAACGCCACTGTGGCCATTAAACCATACCCTGATGTGCCACGTGTAAGTGGTTTTTTAAACACCTCCAGGGATGCTGACTCCACCACATCTCTGGGCATCCTATTCTGATGCTTGACCAGTAATTCAAGGTGAAATGAAGCAGAATACAACCCCCTCAGTTGCTAGGATTTTGGTTACAACTTCCCACCATTGCTAGTGAGAGAGGTTATAGGTGTGGACATATTTTGTGCTCCGCAGGAGCTGTAAGTCTTTGCTTTGCCTAACTTTGTCCTGAGCAGGGCCACACAAATCTGCTCTAGGGGTACAGTTACCTACTGGTACCAGATCTGCATTACATCACTCAGACTGCTGTAACTCATGGAACTGGCTAGCATAGATTTGGTCCACAAATTAAAGCACAGAAATGAGGGTCAACACTGCTCTTACAAAGAAAGCCAGCCCAGCTTCCTATTTCCTTACTTAAACATTGACAACCAAGGAGCACGATGGACAACAGGGTCCTGCCACTGGAGGTAATAACATTAACCTTCTCCCCCTCCCCTTAGCGCTTTTCACACCTAGTAGACTTCATTGTTGCCTCCAACTACCTGAAGGGAGGCTGTAGCCAGGTGGGGTTGGTCTCTGCTGCCAGGCAACCAGCAACAGAACAAGGGGACACAGTCTCAAGTTGTGCCAGGGCAGGTCTAGGCTGGATGTTAGGAGGAAGTTGTTGGCAGAGAGAGTGATTGGCATTGGAATGGGCTACCCAGGGAGGTGGTGGCATCACCATCCCTGGAGGTGTTCAAGCAAAGCCTGGATGAGGCACTTAGTGCCATGGTCGGGTTGACTGGATAGGGCTGGGTGCTAGGTTGGGCCGGATGAGCTTGGAGGTCTCTTCCAACCTGGTTGATTCTATGAAAACAGCTTATTTTATAGCAGACAGGGATTCTTCATCACTGTGTGACCTACTTGTTTCAAAAAGTAATTGTTTAGTTGCTAAAACTGACACAATACTTCAGCTTCCAAATTGAGAACAATAACCAGGCATGATGGATAACTGCCACATGCTGTGGGGAAGCAGGACTCCCTGTATTCAGAGCTGGAGAGATGTACCCCCCCTGCCATGAAACCTGCAGGGAATGGTCTCCTATAAGATTTCATCAGCAAGTAAAGGGCACCCTTCTAATTGCCAAAGAGCTACTAGAGATGGTGATGTGCAGGCTCGAGCCCCTTCAGTTTCAAGATAGCAGGAGGAAGAGCAGAATAAACGTCTCTGATCACTTTCAGTGCGCTCTGTTCCTCAGAGGGGCTTGCTGGGGATCTATTCTGAAGTAAGAAAGCAAGCAGTGAGGTGTCTGCTATGGTAAATAAGCTCTCCCAGACAAAGATGCGTGTCTGGTCAGGAAAACACCACAGATTCCAAACCAGTGGTCTTCTGACTGAATTAGGTAGGAAGTACAAGGACTCCAGGTCTCTTCCATCTGAGAGCTGAATTACTAACAGCCTCGGTGTTTGTATTGATTCCCAGCCCATTAAGATCACTCCAGCCCACCAAGAACTGCAAGCACACACCTCGGACTATTTATACAGCAGATGCTCCCCCCAGGTTAATTTCCAAGAGCTGCTTCCAGCCCTGGCTCTCCAAATGACCAACTCTTCCAGCAGAACTGTTTCCTGCACGCCCATCTGCTCGCTTTGTTCGGTTGAACACACATCTCCCCTGCCAGCCATGTGGCACTGACTGCTCTCTGCCATGTGCATGGCTACTGGGGATGCCCTGCAGAAGCTTTACTGGGAGGGCGAGTCACCGAAAGAACCCAGCTGGATATCTTGAAGCCCATTTGGCTTTGTGTACTGGCAGGATGTGGAAGCGCTTTTTTCTTTCAAATCAATCCATGAAGCAAGTCTAACATGGATTTACTACGTTAATAGATGTGAATAGGCTGCTTGTCATAGAATCAGCCAGGTTGGAAGAGACCTCCAAGCTCATCCAGCCCAACCTAGCACCCAGCCCTGTCCAATCAACCAGACCATGGCACTAAGTGCCTCATCCAGGCTTTTTTTGAACACCTCTAGGAATGGCGACTCCACCACCTCCCTGGCATTCCAATGCCAATCACTCTCTCTGGCAAGAACTTCCTCCTAGCATCCAGCCTAGACCTGCCCTGGCACAGCTTGAGACTGTGTCCCCATCTTCTGTTGATGGGTGCCTGGCAGAAGAGACCAACCCCACCTGGCTACAGCCTCCCTTCAGGTAGTTGTAGACTGGCAATACCAAGTAGTAAATGAACTACAATTGTTCTGAAAGTCAGTTTCACAGAACATGAAAGGCTGGATCAGACTGGCAGTGTGCAGAACGCTACTGCCACTGCTGGACATGCTACTGGCCTGCAGATAAACAAAGCAATCTGCTTTCCAGGGTTGTGAAGCTGGCAGCAAATTTACACAGTCATCTTTTTAATAGCTTTGGAAAACAAAGGAAAACAAGGCACAATCATTTCAAGCTCCATTAGGAACAGAGGGAGAAAAATCAATGCTTGGCAAGTAGGAAGGAACAAACTCTGGATAAGGAAGTGCTTCTAAGCTTTTAGAAACATATGTGCTTTTAAACTGGCAATAAAACAGTGAGCAACCAGATGTCTTTGCAATACCTGTGCACTCTAACGACAGAAGCTGTTAATACATATTAGGAGTCCATCATTAAAGCAAATGGGGCAAAGCTCTCGTTGGTTGCTGCGCCACTTGACCAAATGCACCAGCAGCAGGGCTAGTTCTGCAGTCATAGAATCAGTCAGGGCTGGAAGGGACCACAAGGAGCAGCCAGTTCCAACGCCCCTGCCATGCCCAGGGACACCCTACCCTAGAGCAGGCTGCCCACAGCCTCAGCCAGCCTGCCCTTAAACACCTCCAGCCAGGGGCCCTCAACCCCCTCCCTGGGCAACCCAGTCCAGCCTCTCACCACTCTCACGCTCAACAGCTTCCTCCTCACCTCCAGCCTGACTCCCCCCACCTCCAGCTTCGCTCCATTCCCCCCAGTCCTGGCACTCCCTGACAGCCTAAAAAATCCCTCCCCAGCTTTTTTGGAGGCCCCCTTCAGATCCTGGAAGGCCACAAGAAGGTCACCTGGGAGCCTCCTCTTCTGCAGCCTGCACAGCCCCAACTCTTTCAGGCTGTGCTCACAGCAGAGCTGCTGCAGCCCTCTGAGCATCCTCCTGGCCCTTCTCTGGACACACTCCAGTCACTGCTCAACATATCTATACCATCAGCTCTGTGCTGGTAAAAGCCTGTTTGCAGTTGTTCCCAGTTAGCTATTTAAGCTGTAAACATGTACTTGGGTTAGGCATGTGTGCTGCCTGTGCTAACCGATCATAGGCTTGGACTAATTTCAGTTGAAAGGAATCTCTGGAGGTCATCTAGCCAATTTCCTGCTCACAAAATGCAAAGTGGGTGTAGGGCTTACTTTTAGGGGTTCAAGAGAAGGGAATCAAGAACTGTATCCTATTCCTGACCTAGCACTGCATCCTCTCAGCTGGAGATTGCAGTTGCCATGCAAAAAATGGTGACACCTGAACTGTGATGACTTGGATTTCCAGGAGCAGTGAGTTTCCTTGCCAGAAACATGCTGAGTGACACCTGCCATGGGAAATTTCTCTCCATGCCCTGGCACTTGGCACTGCCAGCCTCCGAACTGATCCTTGCAGCAACATTCTGTCTTTCCTCAGAGTGTATCAATTCCGAAGTGGCCTTGGGTTTCAGAACCAGATGGGCCTGTGGACACCACAGATTCCTTCATTTTCCCCAAAGACTGTGACTGCACCGTGTTCTGTTCTTGTCAGTGTCCCCGTTTTTAATCCCCACTATGTCTAACAGAGTTTAACCCACCAGAGGAAGCCCATCAGTAAGCCAGGAGCTGTAAAGAATGCCTCAAGGATCTCCCCTTTCACTCCCAGCTGCAGGAAGCTCACTAGGGGGATTTTCTTCAGCCCCATGGCATTTATGCAACAACTGTCCTTCGGCACACAGTTTCCTCAGTGTGTTTGCCTTTTCCTTGAGGAAATCAGCAGAACTGACCTCCAGGCAGGAACTTAGCATATTTGCTCCCTGTCTTGCAACTCCAGGTGCCTCTGGTTTGCTGGCAGCAGGTTGTAACAGAGCAGAGCACCTTGCTCCCCTATAGCAAAACACCATAGAGGACCTCCCGAGTAAAAGGTTATTTGTAAATTTTAACAGCCTTGGATTAAGACAAGTAACAGACTTTGGTGTAATTTAGCTCCCTTTTTCCTTGTCAGAGATCTGACTGCCTTTTTGTACTTTCCTGAGCTCCAGCCCTCAGTCTGCCAGGCGATAACTACAAAAGAAGCTGTTTACATTCTCAGCTCCCTTCCCACCCCCCCACAGTCCCTTCTCTTTGCAAGGGCAAAAGCAGAAGTGTCGGTAAATTGCGAACAGTCGGGTTCGGCAAACAATCCCTCTGCCCGCACCCTTTCTGAACTGCGAGACCGAGTCATTTCCCGCACCTAAACTGCTCCTTTTCCCCCGTGCAGATTGCAGGGCAGGGAGAAATACGCTGCTGGCACTAACGTTCTCCTGTCTGTCTGTCTCTGTCATCCCCATCCCCTGCAGCCTGCCTGCTCCAGGCTGAGCTGGTGAATTACGAGCGAGTCAAGGAGTACTGTCTCAAAGTGCTTCAGAAAGAAGGCGAGAACTTCAAGGCTCTCTATCGATCAGGAGTGGCCTTTTACCACCTCGGTGACTTCAACAAGGCTCTCTACTACCTGAAAGAGGCAAGATCCCGCCAGCCGACAGGTACGGGGGACGCGGGGACGGGCTTTGCATCAGGCACTTGTCGCATTTCTTTTCAGCAGACATAGCCTGTCCCCGATTTGACTGTGCTGATTTCCACAGGGATGAGCATGACTCACTGTGTCCTTAGCTGTACTCCCCTTCAAGTGCTCTCGTAGTGCATTGCAGTGCCCAAAGATGAACCGCTGCCGAGGCTGCGGCACCACGGTCAGGTGGCAGTGTCGCTGGAATGCTGTGTGTGTGTCTGCGGAGGGGATCCTGCCTCTCTTGCCATCCCTAGTTTATCGTTAAAGAAGAAAGAAGGGTGGGCAAGAGTGTTACATTTTCTGACTCCTTGAGGGAAAAAAAGCTTTTTCTCCCTAGCAAAGCCAAGAGACTATTTGCATTCCTGAACAGCCCTGGGTGTATTAGGAAGAGTGTGTCCAGCAGATCAAGGAAGGGTCTCCTCCCCCTCTACTGTGCCCTGCTGAGACCTCATCTTGAATACTGCGTTCAGTTTTGGGCTCCCCAGTTGAAGAGGGACAGGGATCTGCTGGAGAGAGTCCAGCAGAGGGCTACAAGGATGATGAGGGGACTGCAGGGCATGGCTGATGAGGAGAGGCTGAGGGGCCTGAGGCTGCTTAGGCTGGAGAAGAGAAGACTTAGAGGGCATTTGATAAATGTTTATAAATATCTGAGGGCTGCCCAGGACGGGGGGGACAGGCTCTGCTCACTGCTCCCTGGGACAGGACAAGGAGCAATGGGTGTAACTTGCAGCAAAAGAGGTTCTGCCTCAACACAAGGGGGAACTTCTTTCCTGTAAGCACAGGCTGCCCAGAGAGGTTGTGGAGTCTCCTTCTCTGGAGCCTTTCAAGGCCTATCTGGATGTGTTCCTGTGTGATCTGTGTTAGATAGGATTGTCCTGCTGAGGCAGGGGGTTGGACTGGATGATCTCCTAGGGTCCCTTTTAGCCCCTAACATCCTGTGAGCTGTGATCCCTGCTTTGCACCAGCTCAGTAAAGGGTTAGTGTTCTACTTTGATCAGAGACAGACACTTACTCACAGAGCATACATTAGGATGCTTTGACTTTTGCCATAAAATTGGCCACTTGACTGATCAAATACCCATGCATCAAAACCCAAGAATTCATTCTGAGACAGCAAAATGAATTAGCCTTTCCAGAGCAACCAGAAGTGGGTAGAATGCTGTGGTGAAGAGATGATGCTTTTCTTGTTCAAGTAACTGTAAGGCAATAAACCCATACTATCATTTAAACAATCTCTGCTAAAATAATGGAAGGAAAAAAAATCACAAGGCAGCAATATGGAAGGTATGTTCAAGGAGAACCCCACCTGAAACTGAGGGGAAGAATGAGAACTGGACATGAAACAAGACCAAGCCTGTGTCCTGCAGAGCACAGCAGAGCTGATGGTCATTGAACTAGAGCAAGCAAAGGAGGCTGTTTGAGCCGGCTGCTCTTGATGTCCTACAGGCACTGTCCTTGTAGGGCTTCTGCAGTGGCTGTGTCCTGAGAGAGCACCAGGGAGGGAGCACTCAAGAGTGTGCTAGGATCTTCTTCCTCTTCCACCTCTCATAAGGATGCCTGGACCCATCTGCCACGCTTGGCCATGGGCTCCAGGCAGTCTGACAGCACAGCTGTGTACCCCACACTCCCTGAGCAAATGTGCTTAAAAGCTCAGTTTAGCCTATTTTAGTTTACATCATGCCCTTCTGCTTTCAACCCTTGCCAGAACCAGGAAATGGAAAAGCCCATACAAGAGATAAATAGTTCATGGAAAATAAGCTGTTATCCTAACCTTGAGGTTCTGGCTAGGCTCAGGAGTAAAAAAATCCTTTTAGGTGAACCACTATGCTTCTACTTTTAGAGTAAGTGTTTTTTGCCTCCCCCCACCCCAATACCATTTCTTTTGTATCCCTCATTTGCTCCTTGAAATAAGCAACAGTTCATTGAACAGCAGAAACATATGGAAAAACATATCAGAAAACATCCCTGAAGGCCCTCAGTGCATACAAGAAGCAGTTCTGGCCTTCAGCTCTGCATCAGAGAGACTTCTCTGTTAGTATTAGATATTGTTCAAGGCTACTGTTTCACTGTTTTACGATTATGGAACATCTGAAGGGTATTCAGGGGAAAGAGGTGATACATACAGTACGGAAGGATGCGGCGTTAGCAGACAGCGGTAGGCACTAGGTAACAGTATAAAGGAGGAGTACACGACCTGGAGTGAGTCACTGTCAGAGTCTCCATCTCGCTTCCCTTTATGGGAGGTTTCAGCAGGCTCACTGGTAAAAGCACTTGGTTATTATTATTACCGTCATGTCCTGTGTGTTTGGGTTTTTCTAACAAGGAATAGTTTGGGCACAAATCACTGGCAGCTATTCTCTATGGTGGGTGAGATTTTAAATGGTAGAGAGGAATTAGTTGACAAAGGGGTTTACTGCTCTAAAGGGCTGTCAGCACAGCAAATCCCTTATGGCTATTTACTGTCTGTTGAAGGTTAAGGTTGAGTTTGGCCCGATTTCTTATGCTACCTGTGAACAAAACCCACAAGAGCAGATGGAAATAGCAGAAGATAATTGTATAGCCCTCTTTGCTAAAGGAAATGGAAGCCATTGCTGAGTTCTGCAAATCAATCATACAGCCCCCACAAACTTCATGTCCAGAGACCAGTACAGCTTGGGCGGCCAGGCCTACGACTTATATTCAAGCCCTGTCCAGCTCTTTTGTGTCAGTGACTCAGCATCACTGAGGTACATACTGGCTGGGACTGAGGCCAGACCATCAGCTGGCCTGGTCACATCAAATGCTTACAGTTAGTCTCTGCTGGCCTTGCACGAAAGCTCACGTTCTGACAGCACACAGACTACACATACAAGTTAGGTTTGCTGTGCTGCATGGAGTGGGCTCACAGCTGAGCACAAGAGATACCTTCTTCAGCTCCTGCAACTTAGAAGTCTTGGGAACAAAACCCAAGCTATGGTGCCCACACAGCAGACAAACAACTGGGCTCTGAAGCTACAGGGAGAAGCAGCAATGACCTTCAAAACAGCAGGACGACACAATGCACCAAGGATACAGTCACGGTCATAAAAGCCAGGAGACATGTGCCCATTGCAGCTTTGCCAGCATCTACTTACATTAGTTTTACCCCTTGTCTGAGTGGCACTTACATGCTGCTTCCACACCAGCAGGAGGAGATCAATTCTTTACATGTAGCTCTGAAATGCTTCTGCAGGCAGAACTGGTATGGTGCAATCCTGATTGATGTAAAAGGCTTCACAAAGATAGGACTCTACTTCTGCAAACTGAGTGCTGCTGTTATCATTTCTCTTTGGTAAACCCAGAGCCCTCAAGAAGAAAGCAAAATATACCAAACCCTGCCTGGGAGATTTATAATTAGCTCACAATGGGTGAGCTCCCCACCCTCCACCAGGCTACACCTCGTTTTGCCCCTGGCTCCCCAGGTGTGTGATGATCTCCCAGGTGAGTGAAGTTGTGCCATCAGCAGGTAGTTACCTCACCGGCAGGTCAGAGGGAACTGGTGACTTTTCATTGCCTCATTGTGCTCTGAACCCACCTCCACCCCCTCATCGGGATCAAGTCCTACAGGCCCAGGGAGGTGTAGCTTCCTAACGTGTCAACACTCTTATCACTTATCACCTGCACCCCACAGATGTTCAAGATGTGAACCTCAGCAGCAGGGACGTGTATCCAGGCTGCAGCCACCAGGCATCCAGGAGCCTGCAGAGAGCCTGCAGTGAGGTGCAGGGAGTGTGGCAGAACACTGACTGGGCTCTGTGTCCTGCTGGGCTGGGTTAGTCACCTCTTTGTCATGTGCACTGGTTTTACTTCAGGCCCAAAATTCAGGACTCCTCCCTCAGCTGAGCAGCTTTGCTCCGGGAGGCTGTGCAACTAAAGCCAATGCTGTTTTTGAAGAAGCTGCTTTAAATTTTGCTGGACTGGTAGGAAACAATAATGTATGAGCAGCCCAGGATGTTGGTGCACCTTAAGGGATCTAACACAAGCAACTGCAGAACTTAGAACAGAATCACAGAACTGTTTTGGCTGGGAGAGACCTTTAGGAACAAGTCCACAACTGTTAACCAAGTACTGCCAGGTCACCACTAAACCAAGTCCCTCAGCACCACATCTGTATCTTACACACCATGTTTTCTTGGCTCAGTGAGAATGTCTCAAATGGGGCAAGTAACAGTCCCTCTGAACTAACTGGGATGATGCAGCTGAGCCTGCAGAAGACTCAGCAGGGAGGCTTGAGAGGTCACCCCAGCATTGCCAGTGTACTGGTAGCCCATAGCATGTTTGTGCAGAGCTCTGTGTGAAGGGGAACTGATCTGAGTCCTTCTGTTTCAGCTCTGTTTGAGGGCAGAACAGAGATGTATGCAGTTCTGGAGCCCCCAGTGCAAGAAGGACATGGACCTGTTAGAGCAAATCCAGAGGAGGGCCACGAAGATGCTTAGAGGGCTGCAGCAGCTCTGCTCTGAGGACAGGCTGAGAGAGTTTGGGCTCTGCAGCCTGGAGGAGAGAAGGCTTCCAGGAGACCTTACAGTGGCCTTCCAGTATCTGAAGGGACCTACAGGAAGGCTGGAGAGGGACTATTGAGGTAGACTTGTAATGACAGGACAAGGGGTAATGGGTGTAAACTGGCAGAGGGGAGATTTAGACTGGATGTTAGGAAGAAGCTCTTTACAGTGAGGGTGATGAGACACTGGCACAGGTTGTCCAGGAAGGCTGTGGATGCTCCCTCTCTGGAGGTGTTCAAGGCCAGGTTGGATGAGGTGGGAGGTGTCCCTGCCCATGGCATGGGGTTGGAAATGCATGATCCTTGAGGTCTCTTCTAACCTAAACCATTCTATGATTCTACGATTCTCATGTTTAAAGGAAACTTTTGGGCCCTCAACCGCTCTGGTGGGTGCGGTATCCACACCTGCCAGTGCTGGTGCATGTTACCAGTGATGTGTTCGTTTCTCTGATAGCTCAGGCACTCCCCATTTACCGAGCTGACATGCAGCACAGTGCTGTTTGGGTGAGGAGGCAGGAATGTCCTCTGACTCTGTACTGCAATGTGCTTCAGGTAAGTTCCTGAAGACCTCATAGCTTCTATGGGCTACGCTGGCCCTGGTTTGCTGCCCGAGTAGGACTGTGAGCAGACCTCTGATTTTCAATCAACACATAAGTTAGTGTCCATTTTTTCACCTGCTTCTGGTACCGCATGGCTTTTGCAACTATGTGGATGCCCTGTGCGTGGGAAGTCACTCTCAGGATAGAAAGTCAGCATGATTTGAGAAAGGATTGATCAGGGCTGCAAAATCATGTCTGGAGACACACAGCTGTTTAGATCAACCTGTGCTTCAAGGTGAACAGGTTCCTTCACTGCTGATGCCAGCAGGTAAAACAAAACCCACGTGTTCTGTGTGCTGTAATGGTGCACTGAAGTACTGGAAAGAAAAAGTGGGCTCAGCTTACCACTTGCACAGTGCTGGGATCTCAGCTCTCTAGAGGGACTAAACCATGATTCTCTGCTTCTAGCACTTCGTTAGACAGGATAGGCCAAGCACTGTGCAGCACACAGCACATGGCAAAAGTGCAGACAGAATGTCACGGTGGAAGGATTTCCAAATATGAAACTTAAGGAAAACAAAGGTACAAAGAGAATGTGAGGGATGACCTTCCCTATGCACCTCATCCCAGAAAAATGTGAGAAGTGTGAAACAGGCTGTAACAGAATAGGAGAGCAACGGGTCAGAACAGAACTGTGTGCAGAATGCCTTCAGGGGCTCGTGTGCGGGCATGGAGGGAAGGGAAGCCAGTGGAGATGCTCTTCCACAAGAACAGGCAAGGATGACCTGCATAAGTTCAACTGTGCTGAGCAGGTGTAATCAGAAAGCTAGCTGAGGAAAAATGGAGAGCAGCAGGGATGGTGAGCACAAGCCAGACCAGGCGCTCCAAAACCCAAAGCAGCAGAATCTGGTTTAGAGACCCTTCCAACTGATGCTGTTTCTGCTGGCAGTGCTGGGGCCATGTTGCTCCCCAGGGGATGCACCAAGGATGAAGGTGCAGTGTGTATCTTCTGTGGGGAGTTGTAACCACCACACGTGTGTGTGTGTGTGCTCTTTCCTGCAGATACCAATGTCATACGATATATCCAGCTGACAGAGATGAAGCTCAGCAGATGTTCCCAGAGAGAGAAAGAAGCCTTGTGAAAATGAAGCCACTTCAGTTGAAGTGCCCAACGGGAAACATTTCCTTCCTAGAGGCTCATTTGGTGGATTTTCCTGTTTGCTCTGCCTCATCCTCATCTCCTCCTCCATTCACTCTCCCTCGCTCTCACTGAGTCCCAGTTTTGAAGAACAAGACTTAGATGCTGGATATGGCTGCTTGCCAACCGTGGTAATACCCCACCCCTGTGGCAGGAGAGCAAAGTGGCTACAGCCAGCCTTGTTCCGAGACAGTGCCACACACCTGGAGTAAGCAATGCTGGGGGTCCTTTCTGGTCCTGAGCTGACTGCTTATTACCTGTTAGGGAAGCAACCCCTTGAAAAACAACATCTTGACCAGGCAAGTTGGAAAGAACCAGTTTCTGCTCTGAGTGACCACTGGAGAAGAGCTAAGAAACCAAGAG
The DNA here is from genome assembly GCA_013400475.1 of Tricholaema leucomelas. Classification (NCBI taxonomy): domain Eukaryota; kingdom Metazoa; phylum Chordata; class Aves; order Piciformes; family Lybiidae; genus Tricholaema lacrymosa; species Tricholaema leucomelas. The sequence continues at coordinate 2,835 of WAAF01003969.1, read as the reverse complement.
AGGTGCTGGTTGTTTCACAGGGGACAGCAAATGCCTTTTTACCATCAGCTCCTCCTACCTGCTTCTCCAGTGTGTGCTACTGGTCTCCAGTGAGAGCTCACATGCTCCCAGTCTAATGCCAGTGAAAACTGTTTCTAAACATCCTCTTAATAAAAGCACAGAGCATCCTACCAACCCCCTGCAGAGCTGTCCCGGTGCTGAAGAAGGCTGTGGGCTACCACAGAACGCTGAATGGACTTTGAAAGCTTGGTGTACAGTGTGAGGGAAAAACTGTGAAATAATTCATTAAAGGCAAATAAAAATTATTAATAGGCAACATGTTCCAGGCATTGCTTTTCAAAGGGGCCTCCTGCATCCCCCAGCTCCAGACAGACTGCAGCGACTGGCGGGGAGGCAGTGTGGGGTGGGGAACAAGGCTTGTCTCAGTCCTTAACATGGCTCTGCCAATGCCTTGCTGCATGACTTTGGCAAGTCACTTAGCCTCTCTGTGCCTCGGTTTCCCCATCCGTATGCTGGGGGTGAGAGTCCTTGCCTACCCCTAGGGGTGTTTTGAGGATGTATTAGTTAGTAGCTATAAACACCAGAACAGTGATGCACGGTGCTAAGGATTACTACCACATTGGCCTGAGGTCTTGATTCTCCCACCTTGTGCTGATGCTTCTTATGTCCACCCATATGGTGAACCAAGAGTCAGATCAACTGCCTTGCCTTAGTGTATTTGTCAACACATGACAGCTGCATCACAGGACATGATTTTAAGACCCATATTAGCTAGAAGTGGTAACTCATATTCATTATGTGTTTTGGCAACAAAATTATTTTGAGACATGAAACAAAGCAAATATGACTTTTCTTCTTTTTACCCAGGCACTCAGCACCAGAAGAAGGGGACACAGTCTCAAGTTGTGCCAGGGCAGGTCTAGGCTGGATGTTAGGAGGAAGTTGTTGGCAGAGAGAGTGGCATATGTCTCTGAGATAAGGGAGACCTACATCACTTGTGTGGAACTTAGGCTACCTGGGATGGCATCAGAAATTCATGTTGCTCGGGTGGGTTCCCAAACCTGGGAATGCTGTGCGCAGCTGCTGTGAAGGAAAGGGCCATTGACTGGAGGCAACACAATCACCTTCTTCAGATGGCCCCTGGCTTATGCATTTGGGCCAGAAACAGCAAGTGCCTCTGCCCACCACTACACAGCTAAGCAATGAATGAAGCTACAGCTGCTGCCAGCACAACACAGTCTGAAGTTATGGCAGGGGAGGTCTAGGCTGGATGTTAGGAGGAAGTTGTTGCTATAGAGAGTGACTGGCATTGGAATGGGCTGCCCAGGGAGGTGGTGGAGTTGCTGTCCCTGGAGGTGTTCAAGCAGAGCCCAGATGGGGCACTTAGTGCCATGGTCTGATTGACTGGCTAGGGCTGGGTGCTAGGTTGGACTGGATGAGCTTGGAGGTCTCTTCCAGCCTGGCTGATTCTATGGTTCTACGAATTGAGCTGCATTTTCTCAGTAGCTTTCGTTCTGTCCCAAATAGCAAGACCAGTGAACATGGGGTGTTCATCTTATGTTTAATTCTGAGATGATTTCTCTGATGAGAAAATCTCTGGGTTATATTATTCTCAACCTGCTCTAGGTGAATCTGATCACCAAAGGTCCCTTCCAACCCCTGCTATTCTGTAACTCTGTGTGATCCTCTGATATGTTATGAGAGAGTTTGCTTCTTTAGGCAAGCAAACAGCACTGTGGCCTTTGAAAAAGGAACATCTCTGCTGCCCACGTGCTCCCCGACAGCAAATCCTGGCCAAAGCCACACTTACGTTCTAGGCAGAGCTTTGTACTTGGAGCAGTTCTTGCTCTCTGTCTCCTCGCAGGTTGGGGTCTCCAGGTTCTCCTTTCTGAAAAATGAGATGGGTGTTTAGAGAAACCTCTACTGAATATCCCAACAGCACAACTGGTATACAATTATCATCAACACCTAAAGAGTGTTTCTAGCTCAAAATACAAATCCACCAGTTGAGATTATTTCATTTAGGNAACGTGATTTCACAGAGTTTTCTAGGTGGCAAGTGCCCACTTGTGCCAAAGCTACTGAGGCAGTTGTCACATATGAGAATAGCCTGTGGAGCCGGGAAAATGCCACTGGGAAAGAGGAAACCATGGGCACAACTCCAACAGGGCAAAGCAGGATCTCTGACCTACATGGGCAGAGCATGTACCTTGAAGGTAGGACTATGCACTTCATTTTCCACAGGACAAGCAAATTTGGTTTTAAACTAGAGCAGAGTAGATTTAAATTGGACATTAGGAAGAAGTTCCTTAATATGAGGGTGGTGGAACACTGGAACAGGTTTCCCAGTGAGGTGTGCAGGCCCCATCCCTGAAAACATCCAAGGTCAGCTTGGGTTTCCTCAGCCTTGAGAGTGCTGGTCTAAGAACACTTGCATTATCTGAAGCTGCTCATTTCAAACTAGCTCTTGCTTCTTCCACTGATGGCTCAGTTCTCACCCTAAATGGGCTCTTACCGGTCAAGGAGAAGCTCCAGGACTCTCTTAGTGGATGTAAATGCCTTGTATGTCGAGAGAAAGACGTCTGGGTAGGCAAAATCGTGGTCTCCAAAAGATGTCAAAAGGTTTTCCACAAGCTTCTCCAGTGTACCAGCTTTAATTGCCCGGATCTTGGTCACCTCCAGCTGGTTGACAGCGTGTTTTGAAGACACAGTCCTCTGGTCCTCTTCTACCTACAACGTTGAAGCAAAAGCAAACTGCAAATATCAGACAGAAGCCAGACCCCTGCCACAGCTTCCACAATAAAATAAATCCAGCGCCATCTTTTCAAAGCCACA